>NW_020769362.1:1386961-1408158 GCF_900518735.1 Pseudonaja textilis
AAGGAAGGATTTAAGGAAGGAAGGAAGAAGAAAAGGGAGGGAAGGAATTGAAGGGAAAGAGGGAAGGAATGAATTGGGAAAGGAAGGAAAGAGGTAAGGAAGGAAGGAGGGAAGATGGAAGGGAGGAAAGGAAAGAAAATGGAGGGAAGGAAGGAGTTAAGGAAGAAGGGAGAGAAGGAAGGAAGGATTTAAGGAAGGAAGGAAGAAGAAAAGGGAGGGACGGAAAGAGTTGAAGGGAAAGAGGGAAGGAATGAATTGCGAAAGGAAGGAAAGAGGTAAGGAAGGAGAGGGAGGGAGGGAGAGAAGGAAGGAGTTGGGAAAGGAAGGAAGAAGCTAAGGAAGGAAGGAAGACATGCAGAGAAGGGCTGATAAAGTAACCATTCCTTTTCCTGCATTTCCAGCGGTTCCGAAGTCCGAGTGTTGCTGTTCAACGTGACGGGAGACCGGGATACGGCGGCTTTGCTGAAACTTTTGCTGGTGAGCGATTTTTCTCCTTTCCACGGCCTCCCCTTCCCTCCAGGTTACAAGCGGTTCCTTAAGGATAGCACCCGAAATGGGACAACCGTGCTAAAACCTGACTGACTCCCGCTTCCCCGTTTCTGTGTTGCAGCCCTGCCATTTCGACTACGCCGTTTTCTGTCCCAACTACACCGAGGTGTCGACGCTGGGAAACGCAGGTCGGTGTTGAGGGGAAGGGGGTGGGGGTGGTTTTAACTCCGCGGCCGCCTTTTTTAAAATCAAATTTATAAGTATAAACAATTCACCTTCCATTTAACGGTGTGTGGTCCTGAGTACAAGTATCTTGTGCAACAATAATCAAAATGCCTACAACGTTCGTTGTGTTATGTTTGCAGCGTGACTGCTATTGTGAGTCAACCCAGGAGCAAAACACAGCACGCACAGAGTCTTTTTTAGTAATGGTTTATGTACAAGACTGCTATATACATATAGACACGTGGTAGGCACATACCAGGCAAGGAATCAGCCTTCGTTACTCTGCACGGAGAGCTGCAATGGAGATAGAACACAAGGAGAGAGAGATATGCCTTCTCATGGCCTCCCTTATGTCGACAGCTTCTTAAAGGGGCAATAACCCTGCTGACCCATCCTCAGTCTTAAAGGGGCAATAACCCTGCTGACTCATCCTCACTGCATCAGCATTTACAGCCTTACAACAGCTGGTCAGCTATTAATACCTTAACACATTAGTATTAGTTTTCCATTGTTAGCTTATTATTAAATAAATACCTCTTACACTATAACAAGAAACATGTTGCTTTTGAAGTCCACGGCCTTCCTGATGTTGTTTGCAAAATACGCGGGCTTGGAGACGTGAGGAGGGGGCCTCGTTCTGACTTCTCGCCTTCCTTCCTTGTTTAACTCTTCTGCAGATCAGCAGAATTTCAACGTCACCTTGGAGAACGTCCTGACCCGTTGCCTGCAGAACCAGAACCACTGGAACCGGCTGATGGAGGCCAAGTTGACCCAGGACCCTTGGTTCCCCGTCTTGCCCGAGGTGGGGGGCTGGCTGAAGCAGCCCCCGCTTCACAGCCCTCCCATCTTCGCGGCCTCCTCCGCCCGCCCGCTCAACTCCAACTCTTTGGTTTTCCCTTGCATCTCGCACGCTTTGCAGTGGATCAGTCAAGGCCGGGACCCAAACTTGCCAGCCCTAGCGCCCCAGGGACTCCACCCGCACCCCGTGGCCAGCAGCGGGGCTGTTCTGCTTAAGGAAGCCGTGGCCATCCGTGTCCTCGTGACGGGCAGTCTGCATCTGGTCGGGGGCGTCTTGAAGTTGCTGGACCCCACCCTTTCTCAGTAGGCCCGTGGGAACTCCACCTTCTGCCGACCTCGGAACGGGCAGCGGAAACCTTGATGTCCCGCTCCTATCCGTGGTGTGGCACCATGAGGCACATCCAGCCATGCGATTCCCAGGAGGTCCAGGTTGAATTCTCAACCAAAGTGAGTTGATCTCCAGAGAACTCTTGTTGGTGGCATCTGCCTGATGGTTGAACGTTGATGGTTGAACCACTGGAGGTCCAGCTATTCCACAAGCTTGAAGACATGGTCCTTCTTCTCATAACCAAGTGAGGACCTCCTTGTGGCGTCATCCATCTCCTCCTCCTCCTCATAACCAAGTGAGGACATCCTTGTGGAATCAACCATCTCCTCCTTCTCATAACCAAGTGTGGACATCCTTGTGAGGTCCACCATCTCCTCCTCCTCATAACCAAGTGAGGACATCCTTTTGGAATCAACCATCTCCTTCTTCTCATAACCAAGTGAGGACATCCTTGTGAGGTCCACCATCTCCTTTTTATAACCAAGGAGGATATCCTTGTGAGGTCCACCATCTCCTTCTTCTCATAACCAAGTGAGGAGATCCTTGTGAGGTCAACCATCTCCTCCTCCTCCTCATAACCAAGTGAGGACATCCTTGTGTGGGTCAACCATCTCCTCCAGCCTCAAGCAATGGACCGGGTGCTTCCACATGTGATATTCCTCAGCACAACCGAGGCAAGATACAGGCCACCACCGCCTCTGAGACTCCTGTGCCTTCTCAACTCACTCACCATGTCCCGTTCAATGTTCCTCCCCATTTTCCGCCCCCGTCTTTTATCACTCGCTGCCTTGATCCGTTGGGCTACCCTCGGGGGGTGGGAGGAGACAGGGACGCTGCTACTCGCTTGTCACAAACGGTCCCCTCCTTTGAGCTCCTCATCTCAGCCTCTGGGCCCCGTTTTTGGGGTGGCGGACCTCCAAAGAGACCAGTCTTAACTGGGGTACAACGCTTCTGCATGCTTGGTGCCCACCACAGTCCAGACGAAGCAGGCTTAGCCAGACGCACAGTAGGACATTGACCGGTTTTGGGGTGTGTGTGTGTGTGTGTGCGTGGGGTGTCCCTGGGCTGACCCCCCCACTTGAGATTCAAGTGCCTTTTTTGGGGGGGGGTGGAGAGGAGAGAAAGAGTCACTATGTTCTTCCAACGAGCTGCCAAAGCTCTGTCTGATTTCTCAGTAATGTTGGGGATTGTGGACCAAGCATTTCAACCTCCCCCCACAACCTTCCCTTTTCTGGAATTGGACTCCACCGTTGCCCACATCCTTTCTTATTCAAACTTTGGGGCGGCCGGACTACGTCTCCCATCTTCCTTCCCTCTAGGCAGGGTTGGCCGTGGCTGATGGGAGGTGGTGTAACAGTTCCCGCAAGTCCAGCTGCTTCAATCCACTGGGAGAATCCTGCAGTGGGTTTGAGGTGTGGGCGGCTGCCTGCGTGGAAACCTGATCCACCACGTTGGCAGCCGTGCCTGGATCGACCTCCCCTTAATTTTGAGGGGGCTTTGGGTGTTCTTAAGAGGCTCCCCTGGTGGCCCAAACTTTTCCTGTCTTCTTTCTGCAAATACTTTGGGTTAGGAACTCTTGACCTACAAGGTCCCTTTTAATTAATTAATTAGTCCCCTCTGTTAATCTGTAAACTGCTGGAAAGCTTCGTTTTTGTTTTTTTTAATCCCTTGTGGGCAGTGAGAGTAATGAAGGGAGGAAGACCAGTAGTTAACTTAGGTTCTCCTTTCAATTTTCTTTCCTTTTCCTTTTCTTCCCTTCTCCCTCCTTCCCTCTTTCTTTCTTTTTCTTCCTTTGTTCCTCTTCTTTCTTTCTTTCTTTCTTTCTTTCTTTCTTTCTTTCTTTCTTTCTTTCTTTCTTTCTTTCTTTCTTTCCTCCCTCCCTCCCTTCCTTCCTTCCTTCCTTCCTTCCTTCTTTCTCTTTCTCTTCCTTTGTTTCTCTCTTTTTTTCTCTTCCTTCGTTCCTTTCTCTTCTTTCCCTCTTTCTTTCCTTCCTTCCTTCCTTCCTTCCTTCCTTCCTTCCTTCCTTCCTTCCTTCCGTCTTTCTCTTTTTCTTCCTTTGTTCCTCTTTCTTTTTTCTTTCTCTTCCTTTGTTCCTTTCTCTTCTTTCTCTCTCTTTCCTTCCTTCCTTCCTTCCTTCCTTCCTTCCTTCCTTCCTTCCTTCCTTCCTTCCTTCCTTCCTTCCTTCCTTCCTCCCTCCCTCCCTCCCTCCCTCTCTCCCTCCCTCCCCCTCTCCCTCTCTTTCCATTTTCCATTCTGCCCTGTTGCATTTATATTTCTGTTTTAAGACTTTGCTTCAAATCTAATGAAGTCCCTTTCGCCCCGCAAAAAAAAAAAAAAAAACGCCAGAAGAATGCTAATCTTGGATTAAACCCTCTTTTTAAGCAATGTTATGCCTGCCTCTCCAAATTGCATAAAAATGGGGGTTAAATTGCCCCTAGATTCCCCCTCCTCCCCCAACGCCCTTCGGCCTCCCCTTCTAGAGGGGGTTTCACATTTCTCTTCCAGGATCTCAAGAGATGCAAAAACGGCCTCATGTTTTAAGCAGCCAGTTGCTGGGCGTACATTCTCCAAATATCTTGCAAATGGAACATGCAAACTCTGTTTTAATTCCTCCCTCCCTCCCTCTTGAATTTGCAAGCCATTTAACTGGAATCTTGTCTTGCACTGATGCAATTCTCGGCTGTTGTTTTCTCTCCCAGGGTGGGTGGGTGGATGGAGTGATCTTGTGACTTACTCAGAGCACCGAACAGATGACTGTTATTTTAAAAATAATAATAATTTTCCTGCCTCCCTAAGATCCCTTTCTCCCAGCCAACTCCCCAAGGAGCAGGAAGCGTAGATCATGCTGAATTTATAAAAGTAATTTATCAAAGAAAATGTGGTTTTATTTTACATTGTTTACAGCTCTTTTTAAAAGTCTTAATTTGTTCTCTTTTGAACGTTCTTTGTAAAAAATAAAATAAAATATGAGCGTTAAGTTTTGGAATAGTGGGTAGAAGGGAGAAAATAAACAGAGACTCGGATCCCAAGCAAATAAATGCTCCAAATGAATAAATTAAACACGACGAATTGGAATTCTTTGCTTATCTGTTGCTGTATATTTCATGCTTTATAACGGGAACTGGGATGTGCATTTTAAAAACCATCCAACAGGGGGCGCTTTGGCAGGGAGAAAGCCTGAAGAGAAACGCCTCCAGGGGGGTGACAAAAGGCTGCTATACACAAAATATATATTTTTTTGCATCTGTCAATCAAACCCAGGCAATTTCCGAGCCTTCCAGCATCTGTATTTGCAGCTGGAGCCATTGCTGGGCTCTTGATCGGAAACGCATCTGGTGGGATGTTGCTAGATGTGACTCAATTTCCCCTGTGGGCTCTCCCCGCCCTCAGTTTATGGCTTCTGAGATCCTCTGTTAGCCCCTCCGAGGAATTTTAAAAATAACAACAACCAGAACTGATAATGGTGAGTAGGCACAGTATTATTTCCCTGTATACGGTTTACAAAATATATTCTATGTAAAGTTATTTATATACGTACAATTATATGTCTTTCAGAAGAGAGGTGGCCCTCAAGTCCTTTTCCAACGAGGAGGAATGCTAAAACCTATTTGCTCTTTCCCTACAAACGGGCTGAAGTGAGTATAATTCGGATTAATTCTCGGGTGGCCCATTGGTGCGTGAACCCAACCAAGCAGGGTGTGGAAGGGCCCAAAATGCAGGGATATGATTTGCCATTATCTTGAGGGGGCTGCAAAACACACAGGAAATGTGGGAGACCCCCTCCTGCATTAACTCTGACTTATAACGGAGTTGGAAGGGACCTCGGAGGCCTTCTAGTCTAACCCCCTGCTCGACTCTTGCTTCTTCTATCTTGAAAGGTTGCTATGATGCCAATTTTTAAGGTAGGGGGGACTTTGATGTTCTCCTAAGAAGAAGTGGATATTTTTCAGGTGGGCACTCATCCCATGATCCCCAGCATGTTCACTCTTGAAAGTTGATGGGACTCGGAGTCCGGGGGCAATCGGGACCATGCCACTGGAAGGCCAACTCCAACAGAAAAGGGAACGTATTTCCTGGCGTTACCTGGGTTTGATGACCCGTGGAAGAACCTCTGTAGCTGATGGCCCAGGAGCCCTGGCCGTCACCCCACCAGCAAAGTTGGATCTATCATAGCTGGAGGACAAGACACACGAGAAGGTAACTTCTCAATCTTACGGGGGTTCCCGATTCAGACAATACTTTTGTCTCCGGGGTTTTAGCCAAGAGACAAAGCAAACCTTCCATAAACCTAGTTCACCCTGGTTTCTTTTGGAAGTGAGATTAGCTGCTGCTGTGGTTAAGGAATTAGCAAAAGTCCATAGAGTCTCCCGCTTACAACCTGATGCCTAACACAAGAAGAGTCTAATCCAACAGCCCAACCTTGAAGACCTTGGGAACAATGGTCACATTTATGGGGGATCCAATGGCTAGTCTCAGATTAAGGGGCTGGGACCCCCGTGCCCCTCAACCCATCCCGATAGTTTCCAAGAAGTTGCTGGCTGGAAACGCCCAACGTTTCGATGTCGGAAGAAGAAGAAGAAGTCCCCGCTGGCTTGGAGGTGAACGTTCTTCACTAGCCTTGGAACCCAACCGCTCTGCAGTCCAGATGCTTTCCCTCTGTAGGAAGTCCTTGTGGCTCCCCTGTTTTTTTAGGGGGCTATGCCATGCTGCTGGTGGAACAAGGGGTGCTTTGAGTGCTGCCCAAACTGTGGTTGGTGCTGCTGCTCTCCGATGCAGGCGGGTTCGCCGAGGCTGGTTGGGTTTTGGTGATGGGACCTGGAATGGGGTTGAAGTCACACAAAGGGTGAGGAGAATTATGTTAGGGGAAGGACCAGGTGGAGAGAATTCTAGAGTCCTTTGCTGCTCTCTTGAGTTGAGTTGAGTTAGTTTGCAGATGGGTCACGACCCATCTAGATAGCATCACGGATACCAGGTAAAGAGAAGGACTACGGGCGACATGATAGCACCTGGTAGTGAGTGGGAAACTTACAATTTCTAAGGGGCTACTACAAAGAAGAAGGGGTCAACCTATTCTGCAAACCACCAGAAGGTAGGATGAGAAGCGATGGGTGGAAACTAAATCCAGGAGAGAACCAACCTAAAACTATAAGGAGGAACTTCCTGAATAATGAACCAGTGGAACTACTTCCCACCAGAAGCTGTGGGTGCTCCATCCCTGGAGGTTTTAAAGAAAAGATTGGCCAAGCATTTGTCTGCAATGGTGCTGGGTCTTCTGCCCGAGCAGAGGTTGGAGTAGAAGACCTCCAAAGTCCCTTCCAACTTTGTCATTCTGTTGATGTTCCCTAGTTGGGTGATGAAACATCTGTTGATGTTCCCTAGTTGGGTGATGAAACATCTTCAAACCAACTCAACTCAAAAAAAGCAGCAGGGATCCCTCAACTCAACCCCGAGCTACAGACACTGTCTTCTGCTGGGGAAAATTTTCCCATGCTGGGACCCTAACTGGGAGCTGACAAGGAGACAGAAAGCACATGGCGGGAAGCTCTTGGCTTTGCCAGATCCCAACGGGGTTGACCAAATGCTTTCCCACTGCCTTCTCCAGCAGGGGGTGAACCTTGCCAGACCCATCACAAGAAAGCAGATAAAGATTTCAGGGATGGCGGCTCCTCCATTTTTGCAGAGATTATTAAGGAAAATATGCAGGTTGGGCTGCCAAGGGGGACCGGATGTCTCCTGTTGGGAATTGGGAGGGGAAGACGGGAGAATAAAGATAAGGGTTTCCCGCAGGGAAAAACGGCAAATTCCATCCTTTGCATCTCCAGATAACGCTGGGAAAGAGGGCTAGTCTAATTCTCCTGCTCCACTCGGTCATCTTGAGTTAAACCGGTGGCCGGAGAGCTTGGGATGTTTCCATTAAAATTGCGTTCCTCCAGAATTTTCTTGAGAAAAGCTCTCCGCTCCTCCATTCACAGTAGAATCCCTTACGCTTCCCGGCTGGAAATTTGGGGCCCGGACAATCTGGAACTGCCGTTCCAATCTAAGCATAGCGCACAACATTGTCTATTACAACGTCTTGCCTGTCAATGACTTCTCCAGCTTCAACCACAATAACGCACGGGCAAACAACCGATACAAACTCAAAAGTAGACCGCTTCAGACTCGATTGCAGAAAATACAACTTCAGCAACAGAGTGGTCAGTGCCTGGAACGCACTACCTGACTCTGTTGTTACATCCTCAAACCCCCAAAACTTTAAACTGTCTACCGTGGACCTCACCCCATTCCTAAGAGGTCTATAAGGGGGCGTGCATAAGTGCGCCAGTGTGCCTACTGTCCCTGTCTTACTGTCCCCGTTTATCTATATCTACTTCCTTTGTTCCTGTTTATGTTCCTACCTACGCTTGTTATCTTGTACGTGTTTGACAAACAAATAAAATAAAAATAAATAAGAATCATGAGGACTAGCGACCACAAAGCAGAAATCCAATTTCTGGTGCCCGCAAACAACCTCCCCTTGGGTTGTTGAGCTCTGACCTCAACATTCACCTCTAAGGGGGGGGGGGTTCACCTGGGTTGGGTGCCATTCCCCCCCCACCCCTTTCCATCATGCAAACAACCACAACTTACGAGTGTGAGAATAGATGTACCACAATGCTCCGGTGAGCAGGACTCCAATCAAAAATGCTCCAAAGGCAATTCCCAGCACAGTGCTAATCCTCAATCCTTCATCTATAGAGAAGAAATGAAAGAATTAGATTAGCTTTATTTATTATTTTAAAATATATATGTTTTATCGATATATTTTTTTTCTTTTGTAAACATAAAAAAAACATCTATATGAACAGCGTGTTGTCTGAGCACAATTTGTTCTGAATGACAAAAAGACAATAAACATAATATGCATATCGCTAATAATGGTCACATAATATTATTGACATTAGTTTATCCATACTAGAAAAGGTCTGTTATGTGATTCATCATTCGCTTAAGGACCATATGGTTCGCTTAATGATGGCGGCGATTCCCATCACAGGTTGCAAAAGGAGACCCGAGTCCCTTTAACAACCGTCTCGCTTGGCAATGGGGGGTGACCAGGGCAGTCCAAAATTCCTCGCTTCGCAAGAGACATCCCCATCCTGATTGTGGTTGTAAATTAAGGTCTGCCTGTCCCTCTCTGTTGTGGTTAGCCGGCCGCAGGTGCGGCCGGCTGAGAAGAGCGAGGACTCAGATGAGGGGCCAGGACCATTAGCCTTTGGAGATTGTGGGGACTGGCAGCCGCGATGAGGAGGTTCCCGAGGAGCCTGTGCCCAGTGCGTGCAGGATTGCTCAGAGGAAAGAGCAGCTGCAACAGCACGGGCAACTCGGGAGTAAGGCTGCAAGGTAATGGCTCTCCTTCAAGAAGATAAAAGCCAGGTTTGGAGAAGCGTTCTTTGCAGAAGGCAAAGACGCCCTGAAACTCAGCCTCGTGGATATTATATTATATTTGAAAACTCTTGTAAACGGTTTCTGATCTGTTGTTTTTTGTCAGACTTGAAAAAACTTGGCAAGGATCTTTCTTGTCGGAGCTAATTAGTTGGAAGCAGCCTTTTATCTGTGAAGAAACAGAATTCGTGAATGAAACCTTAAAAGGTGGGGGCCGCTGCCTTTGTCTTGTATTTCTCTCTTGGAACCAGGTTGGGTCAGAACACGCGCTCGCTGTGAAGTTCGGTTTGTTTGTTTTCTCCCCAAGTGACACCTTTTTTAAGACCAGTTTCTCCCGAGACTGTCCTGTGCCAAAAAACAAGGACACTGAATATGTGAAGGAACATCATTCGACGTGCGCGATGTGCTCGGCCGGGGCCCTCTGGGGCCGAGTTCGTGTCAAAGAGTTTTTCCTCATGTTATTGTTTCGCCGTCCGGCGGGAGCCGCACAGGAGCGAGGCAGGAAGGAAGACCTCCGAAGGACGGAAAACATCCATATTGGAAATGCTACTCAATTGGCAGGAAGGAATTGCAAAGAGGCCCCTTTCCATGCCTGCCTCCCTCATCCTTGTGTCCCTACAACCACAAAAAAAAACCCCAAAGCAGTCACTGTGAGAGGGATCTTGGAGTCTTAGAGGACAACCAGCTAAATAGGAGTCAACAGTGTGCGGCAGCAGCCAAAAAAGCCAATGCAATCCCAAGTTGCATTAACAGGAATACAATCAAGATCAAGTGAGGTACTGAGACCACTCTATAAAGCCTTAGTAAGGCCACACCTAGAGTCCTGCATCCAGTTTTGGTCACCACAATATAAAAAAGATGCTGAGACTCTGGAAAGAGGGCAGAGAAGAGCAACCAGGATGATAAGGGGACTGGAGACTAAAACATACGATGAACGGTTGCAGGAACTGGGCCTGGCTAGTCTAGGGAAGGGGAGACAGGAGAGCATCTTCCAATATTTGAGGGGCTGCCACAGAGAGGAGGAGGAAGGACTCAAGCTATTTTCCAAGGTACCTGAAGGCCAGAGAAGGAATAATGGATGGAAACTGAACAAGGAGAGATTCAACTTGGAAATAAGGAGGAATTTTCTGACAGGGAGAACAATCAACCCATGAAACAAGTTGTTGGAGCTTCATCCCTGAAAGCTTTTAAGAAAAGACTGGACCTGTCAGAAATGGTGTAGGGTCTCCTGCTTGGGCAGGGGGGTTGGACTAGATGACCTACAAGGTCCCTTCCAACTCTATTCTAATTGATTGATTCAACCTAGAAATAAGAAATTTTCTGACAGGGAGAACAATCGACCCATGGAACAGAAGTTGCCTTCGGAAGTTGTGGGAGCTTCATCCCTGGAAGCTTTCAAGAAGAGACTGGACGGCCATCTGTCAGAAATGGTGTAGGGTCTCCTGCTTGGGCGGGGGGAGGGGTTGGACTAGATGACCTACAAGGTCCCTTCCAACTCTGTTAATCTAATCCAAATCTTTAGTCAGCAGGAATAATGATGGTGTCAGGCTTCCGACGATTTCATTCTTGTGGGAGTCATCCTTCTGATGAAGCGGCTTCGTTTTATTTTGGCAAATCTGATTTCTTCATCCTACACATCTCCAGTGGGAAATATTATGTGTCTACACAAGTGTCCGGGGGAAACGGCCACCGGAACACGAGGAAGAAAGGAAGAATAGGAAAATATATATATAATATTATGTGTCTACACAAGTGTCCGGGGGAAACGGCCACCGCAACACGAGGAAGAAAGGAAGAATAGGAATATATATATATATATTTAAAAATCCACCTTTTTCTGCCAGGTTTTGATGGACGACAACTCAAACTAGAAAACACAGATGTGTCTGCTTTTGAGACAGAGCTGCGTTCACCTTCCTTCACCAAACCCCCATCAAATTTGCCATTTTTAATGTAACCGATTAAAGAAACAGTTTGACACAGGGACTACAAATTGTCTTATTAGCTGGGACGCATTTGAAAATGAAACTGGGTTTAGTTTCATCCTGGTTTTATGTGCTTCTTTCTCCAGATTCTCCTTGCTTTTGGAGAACTGGGCCTTCCGAGACCTAAAACTCTTACTGAATTGTCCTCAAATTCGAAACCCTGCAAGGGGACATCTTCTCAAGGCCTACTTCCCATGGAGACGTGGACATCTGCTAAGAGAAGAAAGCTAAGGAGATTCTCAGGAACGTCTTTTCCGTTTTGGGAAAATCTCTCTTTTGCCCCTGAATCCAAAAGCTTTTGCGCTCTTCCCTTCCTTCACCCCGTGGTAGCCTCCAGGAGGAACCTCTGGACTTGGAGGCCGCATGCCAATGCTTGGACCTGCTTTTTTGCAGCCAGCTGAATTCTCTTTATCTCTTGAACTTCCGTCTGGAAAGATAGGATTCTTCCTGCTTTCTCAACTCCTCTCGTTTATCTCCTTCCCTGGCGCAGACGGGTGGACGCCAGCCGTGCTCCGCCAAGTCAAAAGCCACATCAGCTTGGGATAACAGAGGAGATAAGATCCTTCGGGGTGGGGGAAGCTGTCGCTGTTCTGCATCAAAAATGACACCTCACCCACCATTATCCCACTTCTGACTTTTGGGCAGGGCCAGTTGGCTTCCGTTCTAAAACTAAATCCTCTTCCGTTGTCCTTGTGTACTTTCTCTAGCCATGGCTCCGTGCTCAGAGGTGTCCCCAGCCAAGGTCATGGTGCACGCCTTCCGGCTGGGCCACGGGGCCCACCCAGTGTGGCCCCTGTGGAGATGGAAGTGCAGGCATTGGCAAATTGTCACCATCACGAAGGGATCAGGACAATCAGGACAAAATGGAGACTCACCACTTTGAGCACGAGTTTCATTATGGGACACCATAATGCAAATTCTGTCTAAAGAAGGATAACATGATAGCGGTCTTTCAGTATTTGAGGGGCTGCCCCAAAGAAGAGGCAGGTCAACTTATTTTCCAAAGCACCAGAAGGCAAGATAAGAATCAAGGGATGGAATATAATCCAGGAGAGAATCAACCCAGAACTAAGTAGAAATTTCCTGAAAATGAGAACAATTAATCAAGTGGAACCGCTTCCCTCCAAAAGTTATGGATGCTCCATCACTGGAGGTTTTAAAGAAGATACTGGACAGCCACTTGTCTGAAATGGCCTAGGGCAGGGGTCTTCAAACTTGACTTGTGGACTTCAACTCCCAGAATTCCTCCTCCAGTCATGTTAGCTCAAGAATTCTGGGAAGTGAAGTCCACAAGTCTTAAACTTGGCAAGTTTTGAAGACCCTTGGCATAGGATCTCTCCTGCTTGAGCAGGGAATTGGAATATAAGGTTCCTTCCAACGCTGTTACTCTGTTATAAATGCTCACCAGAGGGCAGCAGGAGATATTGAAAACTCACTCTTTCCTGCCACCTAGTGGGTGTCGGATTTTTCACCTTTGGTAAATTAAAAAAAAAAAAAATCAAGACATGGCAGGATGGCTTTTGCCAAAGATAAAAGAGGCCAGCACCACAAAAGGAGAAGTGCTGAAAGAATTTTTGGGAAGGCTAAACCAGGCAGAAAGAGGAAAGAATAGCTCTCAACAGATTCTGAATCCAAGCCACACAAACGCCATCATGGAAGTGAGTCCTTTTGGATCACTTTGAGGGTGCATAAGGTCTAGGAGTTGAAAAGTGTTTTGAACCATCTGTGGGTGTTTAAAGGAACTTTCCATCTTCTAAGCTCAGCATCAGAAAGCTGATTTTGAAGAAAGAGGGTGCCTTCCCACAAACGGACGTATAAATGCATGGACCAGCTTTTCTGTGCAAAAGAGCAAATAAATGGATCGATTTTGTGTAGGGAAGAGTTGTCAACTCACTGTGGGATCCGGGGTTATAATTTTTCAGCATCACTTCTAAAGAGCCTTCGTAGCTTCGGAGTTTGCCGTTCTAAAAAGGAAGGGAAAAATACGTTCAATTCCTCTTTTTCTTTTATCTGCTTCATTTGGCAATAGTAAATTTCTTTTTTCCGGAGTTCTTAGGGACATTAGCACTGAACATCTTCCAACACAGACCAAGTACAGAAAACAAAGTTAATTCCTGTTATGCAAAGGAACACAGATAGTCCTCAACATACAACGTAACAGAGCCCAGAATGTTTGCACTGTAGGTCACAACGTTTGTAAATCGAGGCACTCATGGAGCCAACCCAATTTTACGAGATAAGAGATAGGATAGATAGATGTTAGACAGACAGGCAGACATAGAAATATATAGATAGCCCTTAGACTTATATTCTGCTTCACAGTGCTTTCCAGCCCTCTCTAAGCGGTTTACAGAGTCAGCCTATTTGCCCCCAACAATCTGGGTCCTCATTTTACCCATCTTGGAAGGACGGAAGGCTGAGTCAACTTTGAACTGGTCAAGATTGAACTCTTGGCAGTGGACAGAGTTAGCCTGTAATGCTGCATTCGAGCCACTGTGTCATCACAACAGAGAGATAGATAGAGAGATAGATAGATAGATACACAGACACAGACAGATGATAGGCAGACAGAGATCGATCAATAGCAATAACACTTAGACTTACATACCACTTCACAGCCCTCTCTAAACTGTTTATGGGGTCAGCCTCTTGCCCCCAACAGTCTGGGTCCTCATTTTAATGACCTCAGAAGGATGGAAGGCTGAGTCAACCTTGAGGCTGGTGAGATTTGAACTGCCAAATTGCAGGCAGTCAGCAGAAACGGCCTGCAGTGCTGCATTCTAGCCACTGCACCACCTCAGCTCTTCTGAAGAACATAATGAGAAATTCTGACATTTGGCCAAGGTGCTATCATTGAATGTCATTGGGAGGCAAAATTGCACAAGAGAACCCTCACTGATTTGGGCCATGTCGTGCCATGGAAACTCACTGAAGAAAGCAACAACGTTTGGAAGGATTTATGGTAAACAGGAAACCAGGCCATCAAAGAACATGGTGGCTGGACGCCATCAAAGCTGACCCTCCAGCCAATGCCTGGAGCCACTCAAAAGAAGTTTTGAAGGCAAGATCCAGAGAGACCTGGCCCGTGGGGATACCAAGACTGAATGGATAACCATCGCCATCCTCCACAAGACCAAGACAGTTCTTTGGAGGTCAACTCACCGAGGTGTTCAGGTGGACCACGCAAACTAGGGTGGCCGAATCAATGGACCACAGCTCTTCTTCTGGCTTGTAGGTGAAGCTGAAGCGTTGGGTCTTCGGGCTGGGGGATTTCAGGGTCGCCACCGAGTAGCTCAGAGAAACCCCTTGGTGGAAGAGCAGCTGAGGCGTGTTGTCTTGGGGTTTTAAGAAACAGTCCCCCATTTCTAGAGAAAACTGCTTCATGGCCGTTCGGAGCGAGACCTGTTGAGGAGGAAGGTGATGATGATGTTATTCATCATTTAATAATGCCGTAATCCCTTGCGGGGTGGAGTCTAGGCAACTGAACGGAGCTAGCAGAGTGTTTATTTGGCTGGTTGCCCTTCTTGTTGCCAGAGCGGAGTTTTTGTTCAGCAGATATATTCTCGTTGTGCCCAGAGAGAGAGAAATATCTGCCTAGGATCGAACTCACAGCCTCCTGATTGTGAGGCAAGAATTCCACCTCTAGGCCACCACAACACTCACTGAGGAGGAAGGTGACTGGGGGGGTGAGGGGACAAAGACAATCTTAGTCACAACATTATTTTCAAGGACACTGGTCTGAAATGAAGGTGGGTTTGGTTCCCCCGCTTCTCACCCCTTACTTTATCCCTGCATTAACCTATTTCCCATATTCAGATAACACTTGGACACCCTAGATTCGCCCACCAAACTCGGCTTGGCCAAGATGTGGAGCCACATCAAACTTAACAACAACCCCACTTTTCTTGCAAGTTAGTTTTTAAGTCTGCTGGTTTTGCCTGGTTGGGTCAAGGGTGTTTTCTGAACATTGCCTTCCTTTTTTGTGTGTGTGTAATAACTTTTTTATTATTTTTATATTTTAAATACATCTCTTTCAGTGAACGTGGTTCCAGGTTTATACTTCAACACAAACATGACCTTAGTACATATTTATCTTTCACATTCAATTCTATATCAAATCATTACTTCCATTTTCCAGTAAATTTTCTCCATTATTCTTATTTTCTTTATACTTACTAAATTCATTTTCAGTTTATATCTTATCTTAATTCCTTTTTTTATAAATGTTCTCAAATTTTATTCTATAGTCTTAACGTTCTTATTTTTTAATTCGAAATTCATTATGCCTTTATACTTTTATCAGTTGCATTTCCAATTTTGTCACATACTTTTATTTCATTCAATAAACTCCATCTTAAATCTAATAATTCCCCAAAATTTCCCCCTTTAAGTGTCAATTAGAGTGTGCCTCAATTTATTCCCCTTTAATCCATAATCAAAATTTATCATAATATAATCCCTATATAATTACTACATTCAATAATCTCTTAACTACTATATGTCACATGTGCATATATATATTTTAAGCAAGGTTCCGCATGGTATTCCCCTCAATTACTTTCTAAATCATTTGTTGTTTCAAATATATTGATCTATTCAGTTAATTATAGAAACTGGTATTAGTCTTTTCACTAGGATCCTCATAATTCACTTTAACTATATTCTTTGTTTTATTATCCATATATAAATTAACAACAATCCTTAAAGAAAAAGCCAATTAAAGAGAGAAAAAATATATCAATTTCATTCACATTTAAAAGCTACATTGTTCAATCGAACAACAATAATGGAACACCTCAGCTCTCAACACCCTTCACCCAAATCCACCAGACGGGCATTACCTCCACATAGGTAACTTGGTGAGCTTGTATCACCGGATTGCTCGGCGAGGCAAAATCTTCCGAGGTGTAGAGCTGGAGAGACACTTTCTCTGGTAGATCACATTCAAAGGGTACCTGCAGGATCAAAACGAGATCCGTTGATTGCTCCCCTTGGTGTGCAAGCAGATGAGTTTGTCTCGATCTGCAAATGGTGTCTGCAGCGTTTAAGAGGCTCAAATACGCCGACGGAAGAGAAGAGAATATGGGAGGGAATAAAATAGGAGAGGATAGAAAAGAAGAGAATATGGAGGAAAGAGGAGAGAAGAGGAAAGAGAAGAGGGGAGGGGAGGGGAGGGAGGAGAAGAGAAGGGAAGAGGGAAGGGAAGGGCAGAGGAAAAAATAGAATAAAAAATGGAATGGAATAGAATAGAATATGGAATGCAATGGAATAGAAATCAGAATAGAACAGAATTAGAACAGAATAGAATATGAAATGCAATGCAATAGAAATCAGAATAGAATTAGAATAGTATAGAATTAGAATTAGAATTAGAATAGAATAGAATAGAATAGAATAGAATAGAATAGAATAGAATAATTTATTGGCCAGGTGTGATTTGACACACAAGGAATTTGTCTTTGGTGCATATGGTCTCAGTGTACATAAAGAGAGGGGGGAAGTTTTGCAAAGAAGAAAAATTGCACATTTATAAATGAATCATGGATAAAACAAACGTTTGTGGGTTTGCCCCGATTCCTTTTTCCAAAGCAGAAAGGCGAGACTTTGCACTTCATAGGACTTTTCCAATTTTCCTAGAAAGAATTCTTTCTCATAAATCTTGTCTAGTAGTTTTCTCCTAACCCAGGGCCAAAATCTGCTTTGAAGAGGTGGCCTGCCAGTTGCCGACCATACAAATAATATTATCTAACATTATTAGGGATGAAATTAGGGATTTGCGTCAGTCCGTTGCATGACTCGAGAAAAGAAATAGCTCTTTTCTGTGTGTTTCAGCGTCCCCATTTTGCAAGGTTTAATTCTATATATGTGTAACAGGATGTCCCACTGAAACTCATGGCAGGTACGCCTAAAACTGCATGCTAAACAAATCAGAATCCTAAAAACACCCTTTTATCACCTCCTCTTCTGACATTTTTTTAAAAATAGCAATGGAAAAAGCCTGCAGTGTGTATTTGTCAAGGACCCCGCATTAAGCAGTAGCAAAAAGAATTCCCCAGAGTAAGAACAGCACAGCCTCAGGAAAGAAGATTGCAAACCGAGGAACTGGGAATTCGTTTTAGAGTGAAAAGAAATTTCTTCTTACCGTGACTTTCCCCGGAAACACAGGCAGTGTTAGGATGAGCTGGGATGATAGAAACAAACAAATAAATAAATACATACATACATACAGACTGACTGACTGACTGACTTATTTACTTATTGGATATACATGCCTTGAGTAATTTTGCTTTAAGAAAAAATAGTTGCACAAAATATCCTGCTATATTTGGGAGGCTTCAGGTCAGGATTTGGCTGGATTAAGGCCAGGATTTGGGAGGCTTCAAATTAGGATTTGGGGGGCTTCAGGCCAGGATTTGGGGGTTCCAGGCCAGGATTTTAGGGGAAACATATAAAAAAATACCGTACCTGGTTTTTCACATGGACTCCCCCTTCGAGTTGGGTGGAACATTTATCGAGGATGCTGTTGAGGACAAAGTGAGTTGTGTTGTCCCTGGCCCTGCAGCTGGGATCTTTCAAGGTGATGGCATCGACCCTTGTCGGTAAAGCCTAGAGGTTGCAAAGAGAAGGACAAACCATGGTTAGCTGGGAGTTGTTTCAACAGGGACAGCCCAAGGAGAGAACAAGCAAGCTTCTGGATTGAACAGAACTCTTCCAGCAGGGTTGCTGAAAAAAGAAGAATGGGGCTGGATTCCCAGGTTGTGCTTAACCTACGCAGCCTCTGACTCTGTTGGGGTGTATTGATCCAACCACTGTATTTTTTTGATCCATGGCAGTCTGCCTGGGGCTTCTGGGACGGTGTTCTGACCCAGGCTTCGTAAATCGTAACTAATCACAAACTAGTTTTAAAAGCAAAACCTATTTTATTGCAATGCTGGGAATGGTTTTCATTCCCAGCCAGAACTAATCTTAAAACAGTCCCCCAAGATAAGCACCCACCTTTCAGTGCTGTGGAATGCGGCCAAAAAAACAGAAGTATCCAATAAAAGAAACCAACCTAAGTACACAGAGCTTCAAGGAAGACTCGGAACCAATCGAACTACTTTGCTTCCTGCAAAGGTTTCATCATCTAGGCCTGACTTTTATCCCTTATGGGAGGGGCAATCACCTCCCAGCCTTACTCCCGAGTTGCCCCTTTTGTGCCTTCTGGCAGCTCTGTGCATACGCACACTGGGAACAGGCTCCCCTTGTTCCTCTGCCTCACTGCTGCCCGACTCCAGAGGCTCCAGAGTCAGCACCCCACTCCCAGATGGTCCTGGCCCCACGTCTGCATCGGATGCAGGACCCTCATCTGAGTCCTCCCCAGACTCCTTGACTGGTCCCCTTTCTTCCCCACCATCCGATTCTGCTGCCGTCTTCACCGCCTGCCGGTGAACCACAACAGATAGGTAGCCCAACCTCCATGGAAGAGTCCAAGTTGATTAACCTTGGCTGACCTTCCCGGAAAAGGGGAGCAGTCAAGGAAACTGAGGCCGAGCTGCCCAGGATCCCGGATGGACTTTCCTTACCGCCAGATAGATCTTGAGAAGAGCAATTTCGATGCTGCTATCCAAACACTTCCACGGCTTGCAAAGGTTAATGAGTTGGTGGACTTTCACGGTCAGGTTTTCTGCCGCCTGGGGTGGTGGGGTGGTGGTGACGACGGTTGAGCCTGTAGAACAGGACCCCCCCCCCCCCAAGATATGTGAGAACAGGACCTGGATATGAAATATTTTATGAGTTGACAGTAGGTTCTCCTGCTTGAGTAGGGGGCTGGACTAGAAGACCTCCAAGGTCCCTTCCAGCTCTATTCTGATTCTGAAAATGGGCTGTTTTGAGATAGCTATGTTCCAAATTTGGTTTCTTGGTTCTTTGTTTCTTCCAGAGCCCCATCAAGAGCTTCCCAACTTTTTAAGTTTCCCTAGAACAGTTGGAAACACCCAACTCAACAAACCACCTCAACTAGCCTTCTAACTGCATGGAAGCTAACTGGATCCCTTGAAGATCCCTGGATCTTCTCCTTGGCTGCCTCCGGCCCAGATCGTGTTGCGTTGACTCACCGCAAATCCTCTTGTATTCCAGGCTGATGGTTTTGGCCGAAGGGATTTCGGTGTAGGAAGCCACGAAGGAATTGTTGCGGGCCTTTTGAATCAGGCCCTCCTTGTTGTCTGGAAGGGTCGTACCGTTGTGCATCCCGGAGAAGGCAGCAAAGGAATATTTACCAGATACCTGAGGGAGGGAGAGAAAGAGAAGAGGAGGAGAAAGAAGGAGAAAGAGAAGACGGAGAAGAAGAAGGCAGAGAAGGAGGAGGAAGAGATGGAGAAAGAGGAGGAGGAGGAGGAGGAGAAGCCAGAGAAAAAGGAGAAAAAAGACGTGGAGAAGGAGAAAGAAAAGGCAGAAGAAGGGGGATGTGGAGGAGATGGAGAAGAAGAAAAGGGGGGAAGAAGAAATAGAGAAGAAGAAGAAGAAGGCGGAGGAGGAGGAGATGGAGGAGGAAAAAGAAGCGAAAGGAGAAGATGGAGGAGAAAAATTGGAGGAGAGATGGAGAAGGAGAAAAGACAAGGAAGAGAAGGAGACAGAAGGAAGAAGAGAAGGAGGAGAAGAAAAAGAAGGCTTTTTAAAAGGCTTTTTTCTGCAACAATTTTAAAATTAGTCTTAGAACTTATTTAGAATTACTGTCTTAGAAAAAAAAAAAAAAGAGCAAACAGCCCACACCCATTTTTAAGCCATTTCTTCTCCCTGGGTGGTTGCTGACATAACGCCCACTTTCCAAGAAACTTTTTCTTCTACAGAAACGAAGAAGAAAAGAAAGAGGAAAAAGAAAAAGAAAGAAAGAGGACAACGATTCCACAACCTGTTAGAGGGGTCTCCATTTCCCAGGCATCCCACTTTGACCCATGCAACATTTCCCAGTGTGAGCTCTTCCTCTCAAACGTAACTTGAAAGTTGGTGGGTCATTTTTAGAAAAGTTCCTTTCTAAGGGTTGAATCTCATCCACAAACAGAGTTTGTGGGAGTCCTTATCATTTGGCATTTCACTCCACACACCCCGGTAAAGTTTGTTTTGGCTAATTCGAAAAATCTGCCCCCTTAGGAAATTTGAAGTGTTCTTTTCGCCCATATATTTCCAAGAAGCGCAGAGTTGCATTAAAAAGAAAAGAGGGAGATTTCTTCCCCGGCATCCGTTCTTACCAAGAGTTGCACAAAGGAAAACCCGTGGCCCATTTTCCACAGCGTGTTTTGGTGGCTCTTCAGCCACAGAGCCAAAGGCACCTCCGCTTTATGCTCCGGACGTCCATCCTTGCAAACCGTTTTTACGTTCACCTCCACCGTCTGCATCCTGCAAACGAAACATCATCAAAAAGTGAAGACCGAATTTTTTAAAAATAGCTTTTCTTCTGAACTTTTAAGTTACAATTCAAACATGTTCTCCTCGGGGAGATACAACTTTGTCTAGAAGTTCAGAAAAAGTTGCAGTTATTCAACAAGAATGACCAAACTTTAATTTGGCCCTGTGGAGGATTTTGTGCTGTGATGATCTTAGCACAGGTTTCTCTTTTGGTTAACTTAATAGCTGGACAAAGTTTGCATAAAAATACACCCAGTTGTACACTTTATTTTCTTCTCTGGGATGAGAGAACCAAGATGGGGATAGCAATGGCACTCAGACTTATATACCACTGCACAGTGCTCTACAGCCCTTTTACGGTTTATAGATTCAGTTTTACGCCCCCAACAATCTGGTCCTCAGATAGATAGATACTGTAGATAGATACTGTAGATCGATCGATCGATAGATAGATAGAAAGATAGATAGATAGATAGATGCTGTAGATAGATGCTGTAGATAGATAGATACTGTTGATCAATAGATAGATAGATAGATAGATAGATAGATAGATAGATAGATAGATA
>NW_020769362.1:1431336-1450797 GCF_900518735.1 Pseudonaja textilis
GGAAGAGGAGAGAGAAAGAGGAGAGAGAGGAAGAGGGAAGAGGGGAGAGAGGAAGAGGAGAGAGAGAGAGGAAGAGGAGAGAGAGAGGAAAGAGAGAGTGGAAGAGGAGAGAGGAGAGAGAGAGGGGTAAGAGGGGAGAGAGGAAGAGAGAGAGAGAGAGAGAGGAAGAGGAGAGAGGAAGAGGGGAGAGAGGAAGAGGAGAGAGAAAGAGAGGAAGAGGAGAGAGAAAGAGAGAGAGAGATATTGATTCACCACCACGTTCTTACCTTCTTCTCAAATTCCACGCCTTGGTTCACCTCCCGGGGATAACCGTCAATCAGGTAGCCCTTGGACTGGTCTGCTTTGGCCAACATGGCGTCCCTCAGCATGTCAAGGACAGTCTCCTGTTGGACGAAGAGATCGGAGTAAGGAGCGATTTTGCAAAGTTTGCGGGGCAGGGGGAGAGAATTCCAGAGCTCTGGATTCACACAACTGGGAAAGGAGCTTGGATTGTATTGGGTCCCCCACGGATGGGATATTTCTAACCCTTCCTCCATCTCTTCCATTATTTACTGATATTCTACCTTTCTTCACTGTGGACATGACTTTCTTGATTTTATTTGCACAACAATCAATCCTCAACGTGCAAACAATAGAGCCCCAAATTTTCTGTCGTTCCGCAAGACGTCCATCAAGTGAAATTTTGCCCTGTTTGTAACCACTTTTCTCACCTCCGTTGTGAAGGGAGTTGATAAGTTAGTAACCAGGTTGTTTGAGCAAATCTGGATTTCCTTTGCTGGTCAGAAGGTCACAAAAGGGGGGGCGGAAATCACATGACCCCCCTGCTGCAACCATCGTAAATATGAATCCGTTCCGAGCCTCTGAATTTTGATTGCGGGGATGCCGCAACGGTTGTGTTTAAAACAACCACAAGTGTTGTGGTTTCGCCAGCGGCCTGTGCAGATGGCAGTGGAATCGGACAGTGGGGAAGAACGGGGACCAGTCCAGGGGTCTGGGGAGGACTCGGACAATGCAGAGATGAGGCCAGGACCATCTGGGAGTGGGGTGCTGCCTCCGGAGCCTCTGGAGTCTGGCAGCAGCGAGGCAGAGGACCCAGGGGAGCCTGTTCCCAGTCCGCGTATGCACAGAGCTGCTAGAAGACAAGAGCAGCTGAAACAAAAGGGGCAACTCGGGAGTAACTCTTGGAGGTGATTGCCCCTCCCATAAGGTATAAAAGTCAGGCAAAGGTGGAGAAACCTTTGCAGGAAGCAAAGTCATTCGTTCGGTTCAGATTCAACCTTGAAGCTCTGTGTGGACTTCGTACTCCGGTTGGCTTTTTATAGTTCATTTGGCACTCTCGTTTTTGGCAGCCATTCGAAGGTGTTAAAGGTGGGTGCTTATCTCGAGAGACTATTTGGGACTCATGACGGGCTGGGAATGAACATAATTCCTAGCATTGAAATAAAACAAGGGTTGTTTTAATTAAGCATGTCTTAGGAAACCTCGGTCAGAACATTAAGTCAATTTTTCCCCCCAGTGCCGTTGTAGGTTGTTGGAAGTCAAGGACTGCCTGTAATGTAGATCAGACTAGAGAGTGCCGTGATTGTGGGGCGGCGTGGATGTCTATTCACTTGGCTTTGAATTATGGACAGCCTAGAAGTTGAAGGAAGCCAACAGCACGGAAGATTTCCAAGGTTAAGGAACATCTAGAAGGTCTTTTATCTAACTCACCAGAGGGACCAACTCTCCTTTCTCCATGATGGCCGAAAGCTTCTTCCCCCTGTCCGAGCCGGAGCTGACTTCTTCTCGTAGGAGATCACCGGTGGACAAGTGGGTGTAGCCATATTTTTGGACAATCTTCTCGCACTGTGTTCCTTTTCCAGAACCTGGTCCTCCTGCAGAGGGCATAGAGCAATCAGGCCCAGAATTAGGGACTAAAAACGATCAGGACAGGAGAATATTTGGAGCTCGGGGTTGAAATGAGGAAGTCTTTGGTGCTTGTTTGTTTTCTTGCAGACGTTTCATGACCCAACTAGGTAACATCATCAGTGCTAGAAGGGGATGGGAGAGAAGGACTGTGGCGTCTTCGGTGCTCCCTGAGCGTGGTTGCTTTCTTGCAAATGTTTCATTACCCACTAGGTACGATCATCAGTGCTACCAGTAGTGCTGCAGTACACTAGCACTGATGATGTTACCTAGTTAGGGGTCATGAAATGTCTGAAAGAAAACTACCAAGTTCAGGGAGTCACCAAGGGCCCCACAGTCCTCCTCCTCTTCCTCCCCTCCTTCTCCTCCACCCAAACCCCATCGCCTTCTAGCACCGAGCTGGGCTCTAACCCAAATTTGACAAAGAGAAATCCAGGCCCACCTTAGAACCCTGTTGAAAAGTCCTTAAAAGCTTTTTTTTTTGGGGGGGGGGGAAGGGGTGGGAGTCAAAAGAAATACTTTGCGCTGGCTTAAGACTTACCCACCACGAAGATGATTTTGTGGTTTTTCAATTTTTCTGCAAGGAAAAAAAAAAGGAGAGAAAAACCTGTTAGGATCTGATGGAGAAGCCAGTTCTTGGGTGCTTACACAAGACAGCCACCTCCGTTTGTGAACTCGTTTTAAAAAGGATTCCCCCCTCATCCCTCCTCTATCTATTTACCTACCTACCTAACTATATACCTATCATCTATATCTATCTATATCATCTATCTCTATCTATTGTCTATTTTCTACCTATCCAATCATCTATATCATATATCATCTCTTCTTCATCTCTGTCTGTCTGTCTCTATGTAACATCTATATCTATCCAATCATCTATATCATGTATGTAAGTATGTATCTTCTCTTCTATCATCTGTATATATCTACCTATCTATCTATCTATCTATCTATCTATCTATCTATCTATCATCTATTATCTATCCAATCATCTATATCATATATCATCTCTTCTATCTTCTAACATCTCTATCTATCTCTATCTATCTATTGTCTATTTTCTATTTATCCAATCATCTATGTCATATATCATCTATCTTCTAACCCCCCTCTTATCTATCTATCTATCTATCTATCTATCTATTATCTATCTATCCAATCATCTATATCATATATCATCTGTCTTCTATTTTCTAACCCCCCCCCTCATCTATCTATCAATCTATCATCTATCTATCTATCTATCCTGACTGCTATCTATCTATCCTGACTGCTATCTATCTATCTATCTATCTATCTATCTATCTATCTATCTATCTATCTATCTATCTATCTATCTATCTATCCATCCATCCATCCATCCATCCATCTATCTCTATCACTGCAAAAGATGTGAACTCCCACCCGTATCAATAGATACAAGACTTCCTTACAAGCTTATTTCACAACAAATGTTGTCTCGGGGACTGCAGAAATCGGCACCCCCCCAAAGTTTCATTTCCCAATTTCTGTGGGCTGCAAACATGGGAGTACAAAACGGAGGAGGTGCCTTCATTCTGCTACTGTTTCTTTGAATGATGCTTTTCAGGAGCCCGGAAACTTTTCCAGATCTGGCTGAAAATGTATAGACTGCCAAGCGGGAGAGCTAAAAATAAAAGCCACCCGTTTCAGGTTTCACGGACAACCTTTGATTACATCCTTCTAGAATTACATCCTTGCAGAGCTGAGGAAATGAGCAGTAAGGAAATGATGAAGTCTGTGGAGTCTAGTCGGAATGTCTGAATGGCTAGTTTTTGTACATCCTTTCTTCCCTTTCTTTTAGCAACTCAGTTCCAGAGGAAACTCAGCCTGTAGATGCTGCCACTCAACTACAAAGTCAATCTTTTAACTCCAACATATCGGCCCCAATTATATCTTGGGTGTTAAGTAGTGGAGAAAGGTCACCATCCAAGCCAAACTCTGTTCTGCAGACAAATATCTGGTGTGTTGTAAATCTCTCAAGTCCACTTCACAAATTGACTTCAGAAGTGTCTACCACAGGAAAAAAAACTCACCCACCTGGGACATCAATGCACTGGATCGGCACTAATGCCAAAGAAATGCACTGTGTTGTTTGATGTGTGTGAAGGTTCTCAGTCATCCAGGTCACGGTTATCCCAAAAGCGCTTTTTCAAGAGGCCCCTGGGCTTTATTTTTCCTTGAAGACATTTCACTTCCCATCCAAGAAGCTTTTTCAGTTCTGAGTGACTGCATCTGAACAGTTCAGGTTAGAACTGAGGAAGCTCCTTGGGTGAGAAGTGAAACCTCTTCAAGAAAAGTCCGGTTGCCTTCTGAGGAACTGAAGAAGCTTCTTGGATGAGAAGCGAAACCTCTTCAAGAAAAAAAACAAAGTCCAGTTGCCTTCTGGAGAGCTGAAGAAGCTTCTCGGGTGAGGAGCGAAACATCTTCAAGGAAGAACAAAGCCCCATAATGGTCTTTTGAAAAAAGCACCTTTGGGGACATACTTGTAATGTTGGATCAACCTGCAAATTTCAGACCAGAGAAGGACCACAATATAAGGCCTCAACTTAGAAACTGTCCAACCAATGGTACCAACATGCCCTAGGCCAGGGGTAAGGAAACTTGGCTCTTTGATCACTTATGGACTTCAACTCCCAGAATTCCTGAGTGAGCCATAAAAGGTTCCCCATCCCTGGCCTACTGGTTTTCCAGTTGTGAGGGAAATCAAGGAAATCGAGAAGGAATCATCGATGGAAACTGAACAAGGAGAGATTTAATCTGGAAATAAGGAGAAACTTTCTGACGGGGAGAACAATCAACCCGTGGAACAGAAGTTGCCCTTGGAAGTTGTGGAAGCGCCATCACTTGAGACTTTCAAGAAGAGATTGGACTGCCATTGGTCAGAAATGGTGTAGGGTCTCCTGCTTGGGTGGGGGGTTGGACTAGATGACCTACAAGGTCCCTTCCAACTCTGATTATCTGTTATCCTGTTCCTTGAATGGGACTGTTTAATATACAAATGTATATTATTATATATGTCATTATTATATATGTCCTACATTTGTATAGTCTACAGTCCCATTCAAGTCAAAATAAACTGGACAAATGTTCACTCCTTGGGGGGGGGGGGAATTTGGAAAAAAGATTGGGGGGGGCAGAATGGAGCATCTTGGGAGGCCCAGAAGTTGGAACCTCATAAAGAAGTGCTGGTAGGTGAAGATCAAAAGAGAATAACTACGAACGTTGGCTTGATTGACCAGAAAGATCAATCAAGATCCACCAAAACTGAGAAAGGGAGACAATTCACTGACCTGCCGCCATTCCCACAGGTTCTGAGGTGTCAACCTCCTCTGTCTGAAAGAAAACAGAAGATTCGATTAGACCGAAGATCCCAACTCTTGAAGGACATCAACCCTTCAAGCAGCTCAGGAAATTCCTCGATTGCTCCAATCTCCCCTTCCAAAAGTAGATAGGAGAAGAACTCAGGCCCGCTGGCAAAAATAACTAAGTCATAAAATAATTATGACTTCTACCTGATGTTGCCGTGTCTTTAAATCCTTCCCATCTCCCTGCCTTTTTTAAAAAAATGTATGTCCCTAACTGCCACCTCAAATAAAACCTTCCATCATCCCTACAGGTGTTGGGGATAAAACGCAGAGCAATAAAACGACACAAAAAGGCTTTACCTCAATCTATCCTGGAACACCAAAATCAATCTTGGGTTAGACACGGCAACTAATTTTTTTTCCCTTCCTTTTTCTTTTCAGCTGGCAGACCCCGAGAAGGTTCAACGGTGAAGAGAGACGAGGCCTTACTGAGCCTTTTCTCCAACCCTCCCGGTAGAGTCACCCCGGCAACTGCCCAACGGAGGAAAACAAGAGTCCAAGGATCGCTGTTGATGTGTAACCTGGTAGGCAGCCTCTGACTCACAGCTACGTGAATGGAGGGAGGAAAAAAAAACACCTGCTGAGGCATCACCTGGGAAGAGGTTCCCATGGCAACTGCTTCCTGCCTCGGATGTACCGGCAGCTCTTGGGAAGAGAACTTCAACGCCATACGGCAGAGGCAAGAAGGACCACCGTGGGGGGGGGGAAAACTGAAGCAATGAAATTCCCCAGGAGACTTTAGGCATAACAGAATTAACAGAGTTGGCGTTTAATAAAAAATAGTAAAAAAAAAGAATAATAACGGAGTTGGAAGGGTCCTTGGAGGTCTTCTAGTCCAGCCCCCAGCTCAAGCAGGAGACTACGCCGTTTCGGACAAGCGGCTGTTCAGTCTCTTCTTAAAAGCCTCCAGTGATGGAGCAGCCACAACTTCTGGAGTCAAGTTGTTCCACTGGTTAATTGTTCTCATATTCAGGAAATTTCTACTCAGTTCTAGGTTGTTGTTTTTTCCATCCATTGATTCTCGTCTTGCCTTTTGGTGTTTTGGAAAATAAATTGACCTCCCACACACACCTTTTTTCCGGGGCAGCCCCTCCAATACTGGAATACTGCGATCATATTATCCTTCTTTAAACAGAATTTGCATTATGGGGTCCCATTTTTGAAAACTCCCACTCCAAGTGGTAAGTTTTCTCCATCTTTCTCCTTCGCCTGGCTCAATACTTCACTTCGTGACGGCGACCACTTGCGATGCCTGCGCTTCCATCTTCTCTTCCAGCCGGTCATGGTCTTTGCACCATGACCTTGGGCTGGTGGCGCCTCTGAGCACGGAGCCATGGTTAGAGAAAGCACGCACGGACAACGGGAGAGGATTTGGTTTGGAACGCTGGGTCTCAAGACAGGGTGGTTTTTAGTGGTAAAGGAGGAGACGAGAAGACGACAGGAATACTTCAAGTTCTCCAGGTCTTTTAGATGGACTATTCATGGCTTGTTTCTTTTCCAGGGGCCTCAAGTCAGCACAAATGGAGCTCCGTATCTCTGCAGCTCTTATGCTGAGCAAGGGGCCTGGGATCTAGAAAAATGATTTTTCAGGCTGTGGAATCTATTCTTGGCCCAGAAAAAAGATCTCCAGAATTTTTTCATCAAGAGGCGAAGCTCAAGTGCCTTCAGATGTTGCCTTCAGACGTCGTAGGTGCTTCATCACTGGAGGTTTTTAAGAAAAGGCTGAACGAATGGTATAGGAATCTCCTGCTTCAGCAGAGGGGGATGGACTAGAAGACCTCCATGGTCCCGTCTAGCTCTGTTAATATTGTATTCTTCAGTTCTCCAGATCTCTCCAGATCCCTGCTCTCCATAAAAAAAATATATCGTTGGATTTGCTTTCAAGCCGTCGGCTGCTACTTCAGTCTGGAGTTTAGGTCAGCCTTGGGTGAAGAAAGTGGACTAAAACACCCATCATCCCCAGGCAGTGGACCCAGCTGGTAAGTATCTAAGGAAGTTTGGACTATTCTTTGCATTCCCCCCCCCTTCTTTCTTGAAAAATGACTCAAAAGGAAAAGCATAACCTATGCCTTCTTCTGTACTATTTAGCTAGGGGAAATCTTACTTATTTTATTTTTCTGCTTTTGGGAGGTTATGAAGGAGTCCACTGCAAAATGGACAGATAGACCCCTGGAACTGTTGAAGGACCAAGCTTGGAAGAACCGTTTTAAGAATCAACAGGGACTCCCTAGCGTATCAGTTCAGATTGTAAAGCTCATTTCAAGACCAAAGGCTGGTTAAGTTTTCCCAACGCCGTGAGTTTTACAACGATTCAGGTGATTTTATTTCCATTCTGTGAAAAAGCAGCCTGACTTTTGTGTGTGTGGGGGGAAACGTCACCAACAAATGGATATCTTATTCTATTTGTTCTCCCAACTCTTTCAGTTTTGGTCACCACGATGTAAAAAAAAAAGAGGTTGAGACTCTAGAAAGAGTGCAGAGAAGAGCAACCAAGATGATGAGGGGACTGGAGGCTGAAACAGACAAAGAACTGTTGCTGGAATTGGGTATGTCTGGTTTAATGAAGAGAAGGTCTAGGGGTAACATGATAGCAGTCTTCCAATATCTCAGGGACTGCCATAAAGAAGAGGGAGTCAAGCTATTCTCCAAAGCACCTGAGGGAAGGACAAGAAGCAAAGGGTGGAAACCACTCAAGGAGAGAAACAACTTAGAACTAAGGAGAAATTTCCTGATAGTTAGAACAATTAACCAGTGGAACAACCGGCCTCCAGAAGCTGTAAATGCTCAACACTGGAAGTTTTTAAGAAGAGATCGGACAACCATTTGTCCGAAATGGTGTAGGGTATCCTGCCCAAGGATAGGGAGTTGGACTAGAAGATCTCTAAAGTTCCTTCCAACTCTGCTATTCTGTTTTGTTCTTACAAACAAAGCGTTTGTTGCATTGCTGACCCCAAGAGATGAATCAAACCCAATCGTTGTCCCCTGTCTGAGTGCTCCATTAAATCCTGGCATCGCGGCTTCCAATCCTGGCTTGCTACTTGATCCTTCAGTCCTCAGTTTCCCCACTGCAAAAGGTCAGCAGCTGAAACCCACCTCATGGGCTTCTCCGAGGCGTGGATCGAATCGCGGTTAGATTTCGGAAGCCTCTTTGGGTGGCGTTGAGTTTCATGGCTGGAGAGCAGCTCACCTTTACATTGGGTTATTTCACCTCAGCCCAAAAAAAAAAAGCGCCCTCCCTTAAAAAAAAAATCTACTAATGACGCCGAAAGAGAAGCGACTCCTAGAATAGATCCTGGCACAGTTTGAGGGGACAAATAACCAGGTCTGGTTACACATCTCTCTCTCTCTCTCTCTTTTTTTTTAAACACCTAATAAGGTTAACTCCTTTGAGGTTTTGCAAAGTGCAACTCAACAACTGTAAATCTGGCTGGGCACGGAGAAGAATATAATATAACAGTGCTGAAAGGGACCTGGGAGGTCTTCTAGTCGAGTCCCTTTGCTCAACCTTTGCAGGGAAAAGGTGAGTTGGGTGCTAGAGCAAAGTTTTAAATGTCTTCCTGAAGTTTAAAGTGGATTTGGAAGCATGTCGGGAGTTGGAATTCTTCCGTTTCTGCAAAACGATTGCATCCAAAGGCAGGCACGTTCACCAAACACACACACACCCCTACACATCCCTTGAAAACATCAGGAGAAAACCTGCCTAAAATTGTTGTCTCCTCCCAGGTTTAAATCAGCCTGGCTTGAGGTGTTAGCTTTTCTGCAAGCAAGGAATTGGCAGGGCAAGGAAGCAGCCAGCTCAATCTCTTCTTCCTTCTTCTCCTGCCTTTCCAATGAGCCACTCCTGCCTCAAGGATGGCCTCCCTGGCCCCCTGAAGGTTACAAACTAGGCACAGAAAAGAAAAAAAAACCAGGTTACCTCCCAGTATGTTAGGAAAACTACATTAGACATCCTCCAGCAGCTGTCAGGAAACACTAGTGGAGGATGATGGTTATTGATGAATCTGGTTCTGGAATGACAGTTTCCTCCCTTGACATCCAAGCGACGTGGTCATTATGATGTACCTCATCATCACAATGAGGTGATTCAGTGTTTAATGACAGGTGTGTGGGCTGTTTAAAAACAACACAAAAATCCCAGAGCTTCCTCCCTTGGAGAAATCCAGGGCCTCTCTGTTGGATTTCTAACTACCAAGAACAAGGGATTTAGATATGTGTGTGTTGTGTTGTGTTGTCTCTCCAGGGGGTGCAATTAAAACCCCCAGGATAATCAATGTAGATACTCTGAATTTTAGCATCATCGGATGCATCCCAGGTTCAAATTTAGTCACCAATGCTTCTTAGATAGCTATTTATTCCCCCAGCCTACCTTACAGGGGAGTTGTGGAGTGTAGGGGAGAGAAGAGGAGGAGAGACGGCTACGCACATGCTAAAATTGCTGTTTAGATCCTTTGGGGGAAGGCTGGGTTAAATCAACGTACAGGGAGTCTCTCCCTGAGATGCTAGCTTTCTGCAGGCAAGGAACTGGCTAGACAAGGAAGCAATTAATCAAGTTCTTTCCCCCCTTCCTTTGCCTTTGGTTCAAAGGTCTTTGGATTCTGGGGAAAAAAGAGAACATACTCGCAAGAAAGAACGAAAGAAGGCGAAGGAGAACAGAACAGGAACTTCTTGTTCTCCATTTTGCTTAAACCAGCATCTGGATTTCCTCCAGATCCTATAGTTCTCCACACTTGGCCCCCCAGCGATGTCTTTACGACCTCCAAATCTGGCTGGGGGGGGGAGGATTATTATTATTATTATTATTATTATTATTATTATTATTATTATTATTATTATTATTATTTTCCAATTTAACAAAGAGTAAACTCCTGCCAAAATCCCAGCTGTTTAACCAGGGCAACGTTGCAGGATGGGGTGGGGGCAAGAGGGAGACCAAGACCCCCCCCTCCACTCCTTGAAAAAAAAATGATTTGAAAGCCCCTCTCCAGCGGCTTTGGCGCAACAGAGAAAACAAAACAAAACCCTAAGAGGTCAGTCAAGGTTATTGCAACCAGACGCCTTCCCAAAGTTGATGCAAGATCACCCAGAGACACACATACACACAATCCTAAATGGATCAAAGCATGTCTGATTTTGCTGCAACTATCCACAGCCTTTGGCCCTGGGTCCATTTGGCTGCAGATCCCTCAAGGGAAAAATAAAATAAAATCAAAAGCCCCGTTGCAAATCTCTACCCGGAGCTGTTTCCTGCTTCTCAAACCGTCAGAGAAATCTTCCCCAATGTTCTCCGCTGAATGAGCTGTTCAGTTCTGCGCTGTTTTTTCGGGGTTTTTTTCCTTCCCCGAAAGATTGCCCTGCCTTTTAGCAAGAATTAATTTTAAAACATCCTGGGGAAAAACGGCTCAGCCTTACCTCTCAGCGCTGGAAGAGGAGCAGACAAAGGCGGCCACACAGAGAGAGAGAGAGGCGGCTGTGCTTCTCCACCACTGACCACCCTGCATGGTTATTTTTACCTCCCTATATAGAGAGAGGCTTTCAGGCATGATGGGAGAAGGAGGGAGCGTTGGCAGGCACGGGTGCCCAGAGACGGGAGCTGAATAGCAGTGAGAAGGGGAGGAGGAGGAGGAGGAGGAGAGAAAAGAGAAGTCCAGAAAGGAAGGCTGGAGGAGGCTACTAAAAGAAAGCCGAGGGCCCAGAGAGTCTGAAACAGACAACACCTTTGCCAGACCAATACTTGAACACAGCTCGTCTGCCTGGAATCCACGCTGCGTAACAGACATTGATACAATTGAACGAATCCAGAAGTAGTTCACAAGAAGAGTACTCCACTCCTCTGCTCATAATAGAATACTCTGCACTACCAGGCGTGAGATTTTTGGGCTTGGACAACCCAGAATTACGCCGCCTACGATCTGACTTAAGCTTAGCATACAAAATTGTCTGCTGTAATGCCCTACCTGTCAGCTTCAACCACAATAACACATCGTTAATTTATCATACTCCAAATTTCATTATACCACTCGTTTCTTTGAACAGCCCAATTTTGTTGGGGGTGGGGGGGGTCAACCTATTCTTCAAAGCACCAGAAGGCAGGACGAGAAACAATGGATGGAAACTAATCAAGCAACCTGGAACTTAGGAGAAATTTCCTACAGTGAGAACAATTCACCAGTGGAACAACCGGCCTCCAGAAATTGTGAATTCTCCAACACTGGAGGTTTTTAAGAAGAGATTGGATAACCATTTGTCTCTTTCTCCTTCTTCTCCTCTGACCAGGACAGTATAGGGACACTTGTCTTGAGCTAGAGGTTGGACTAGAAGACCTTCAAAGTCCCTTCCTTCCAGCACTATGATTCATCTCCTCCTCCTTCCCCTCCTCCTCCTCCTCCTCCTCCTCCTCCTCCTCTCACCAGGATGGCATAAGGCCTTTGAATAGACATTGGACTAGAATAATCTTCAAGCTCCCTTCCAGCCGTATCATTCTACGGTCTTCTGTTCTCCTCCTCTGGAGGTGACGTGTCCCTCCGCCCATAAAGGAAGCTTTACATGATAGATGATAGATTAACAGAGTTGGAAGGGACCTTGGAGGTCATCTAGTCTAACCCCACCCCCACTCCCACCCAAGCAGGAGACCCTGCACCACTTCTGAGGGGTCCTGGAAGAAACACAGGTCTTTGTGTCCTGTGGAATTGGCCTTCTGTCAACCTAGGGCTGTAAGGGAGCCTGAACGTCTTCTAACCCAACCCCCCCCCCCCCCCAGCCCCCCCCCCCGGATCTCGTCTTCTGACAGAGACCTCTCTCACCCATCACGAAAACGATCTTAGGGCGGGGCCGTCCGGGCTCAAAGGCGTCGTATTCTTGGATCAACTCTGTGGACTCAGTCATATCGGAATCGCTCTCGATGGAGAACTGGCTCTGCACCGAAGATCCGTCCTGGCGGGAACTGAACGGAGCCGAGGCAGGTCCTACAAGAGGGAGGGAAGACGTCACAGCCTAGTTGGGGAAACGGAAACTCATCAGAGAGGGGCGATAATGTGAGGCGGACAGGACAAGGCAATGCAACAAGATACAGTCCTTGACTTACGACCATAATGGGGGAATCAGGATTTCTGTTTGCTAAGCAAGGAAGCTGTTCAGTGAGCCAATCTAGGCACTGGAGACTCCATAGATCTCCGAGGAAAGGACACCTGGTACTGCTCCCAGGATGTGATGACTCAAAGGGGCGTTGGCACAAAAGCAACGAAGCCGCAAAAGCAGGCAAAGTCCCTTTAATTCCTCCAACTTGGCCCCCAACATCCACTTATCATCGGCTGGAGAGAAAAATAAAACTCTCCCAAGAACAGTCTTTAAAGGGAAAAAATTCAGTCCGAACCCAAAGAACATGTAAATTATAAATAAAAAAAAACCCAACACAAACCACGCTGCAGCAATGAACAATACGGGGCAGGATAAGGAATGGCGGGGCTTCCAAAAGATAACAAAACACACAGGGTTGGGAGAGCGGCAGAACCCAGATAAGACATGACAAACAAAGATAATGCACACTTTGCTTCCAGCAAGGTACTGTGAGCAAACACCCTCTTTATCCTCTTTCCCCAGCTGCAGCTAATGAAGGGAATCAGGACCCTTTCCTCCACCCGTAACTCACGTTGCTCCCTTCTCCGTTCCTCCCCGCTCTAGGATGAAGAGGGGGTGGGCCTGGGTCTTCCTCTGAAGGTCCAGCTGGACTGTGTGCCTTTCCCTCCACAGCCACCAGAGCCACACTCCCACACTCCAGTGTGTGTGTGTGTGTGTGTGTGTGTGCGCGTGTGTTTGTGCCCAATGTCCCCTCCCGTTGTAGCAGCGCTCCCGTCGCCACTTCACTTAGTAGGGATTGGCACCCACGGATTAAGCCTTGCCCTTCCCGAAATGCGTGCTCTGCTTATGCTCAGAAACCCTCTGCCCTCCTTTCCTGGGGATCCTGGCGAGGCTAGCTTCCCCCCTACCCCCCACCCCGCCCTCGCGACCTTCCTGGCGTCCCTGCGTAAAGTTTGGACGTTCCCAAAGCGGCACCTTTGCGCTCTGGACCGATGCAGGCTGCGCCCCGGGGCGCTTTGTGCATGCTCAGAGGCGACCCCCACCCAGGCGCCCGGGAGGAAGGAGGGGGTTGGCTTGCCCCGGCGCCCCAGGACCTACCTCGAAGAGCTGCGGGGTCTCCCGACGGGAGACATAGTCGCCAGCCTCGGCTGAGTCGCTCATCGCCCTTGCTGGGACGCTGGCCCTTCCCTTCCCTTCCCTTCCTCGTCCAGCCCGGTTCTGGCGGCTCGGGGCGGGGAACGGGGGCGGGAGGTCCAGCCAAGGACTGCCCATGTGTGGCTGAGTGGAAAAGGCGTCTTTGAGCCTGTGCAGAGGGCTGCCCAAAGCTGGCAGGAGCTGGGCGCGCAAGCAAGAAGCAGGGTGATTTTTTAAGGCTCTTTAAAAACTTACCCAACACCCCCCCCCTCTCTCTTTCCCTTTATCTTTCCCTTCCCTTTTCTTTGCTCCTTCCCTCTTTCTTTCTCTCATTCGTTCGTTCCTTCCCTCTCTCTCTGTATCTCTTTGTCATTTTTCTCTTTTCTTTTCCTTCCTTTCATCTTTCTTTCTTTCCCTCTCCTCTGTCCCCCCTCCCGTTTCTCTCTCTGCGTGTCTCTCTCTTCCCCCTCCCTTCTCTTTCTCTCTCCTCTCTCCTTTCTTTTCCTTCCCCTTCCTTCCCTTTCTCTCTCCTCTCTTTCTTTCTCTCTTTTCCTTCCCCCTTTCCTCCTCCCTTCCTCTTTTTCCTCACGTTTTGACTGTTTCCCTTCTTTCTCTTTTTTTAATTTCTTTCATTTCCCCTTCCTTCCTTCTCTTTCTCTCTTTCTTTCTTTCTCTTTCCCTTCCACTTTCTTCCTTCTTTCTCTCTCTCTCTCTCTCTCTCTCTCCTCTCTCTTTCCTTTATCTTTCTTTTTCCTTCCCCTCCCTTCCTTCCTTCCCTCCCTCCCTCTTGTCTATGAGCTACAGCCTGCCACCATTCTCCACCTCAGGCTCCTCTGATAACACCTCCCATCATCCCCAGCCTGAGGAGGCTCTTCCTTCCAACGGGGCATCCTCCCCAAACCTTGCATTGAAGTCTCCAACTAGCTAGCAGGGTCTGCCTTTCCCTTCAAAAAAAAAAAACCACAGAAAAATCACACCGATGTTCTTTTCCGTTTTGGGGGGTGGTTGTTTTTTTTAGAAAGACCCTCCAAGCAGGGAAGACACCCCCCGCCCCCCGAAAGCCTCCAGAGGCCGCTTCCTCCCACATGGCTTAGCCTCCGTCTGCAGAGGCTCCTTGCCCTGCTGAAAAACGAGGGAGAAAAGAGGAAGGGAGGAGAGGATGTAGCGGGCTATGGACCCGACATCCTCTCCTCCCTTCCTCTTTTTCCTCCCATTTTGACTATTTTCCAGGCCATGTTGCTGGAAACAACCTGGCGTCGTGCAAAGCCTTGGCAGGCAGCATAGTTTCCAACGGCATTTATGGGAAAGGCCTAGCCTCTTAGGACGTGGGTGCGTGGTGGGGCTCGGTCCAAAAATGGTTCCGGGGGGTGGTGGAAATCAGGTGATTCGGAGAGGAAATAAACAGCCCTTCCAAAGACTTTGGAAAAGGGGGTCAAGTGAAGAATTCTCTCTTCCTCTCCCCGTCTCTGTACCTCTATTCTCGCCATATCGGGAAACTAAACTGGAAAAGAGGCATCCGTCACTTTAACGACTGCAGTGGAGCCCCCAAATTGATGTGGCTCAGGGAGAAACGTGTTAAGGGAGTTCTGTCCCGTTTTACGGCCTGTCTCAGCCACAGCGGTTAATAGCAGTAGCCCTTAGACTGACATACCGCTTCACAGTGCTTTTACAGCCCCCTCTAAGCGGTTTACAGAGTCAGCCTATCACCCCCATCCCAACAATCGGGGTGCTCATTTTACCCACCTTGGAAGGATGGCAGGCTGAGTCAACCTTGAGCCGGTCAGGATCGAACTCCTGGCAATGGGCAGAGTTAGCTTGTAATGCTGCATTCTAGCCACTGTGCCATCACGATAGATAGAGAGAGAGAGAGAGAGAGAGAGAGAGAGAGAGAGAGAGAGAGAGAGAGAGAGAGAGATGTTAGAAGATAGAAGACCGATGATATATGATATAGATGATTGGATAGATAATAGATAGATAGATGATAGATAGATAGATGATAGAGAGAGAGAGAGAGATAGATAGATAGATAGATAGATAGATAGATAGATAGATAGATAGATAGATGATAGATGGATGGATGGATAGATAGATACAGATAGATAGATGATAGATGGATGGATGGATGGATAGATACAGATGTTAGAAGATAGAAGACCGATGATATATGATATAGATGATTGGATAGATAGATAATAGATAGATAGATGATAGAGATAGATAGATGATAGATAGATACAGATGTTAGAAGATAGAAGACCGATGATATATGATATAGATGATTGGATAGATAGATAGATAGATAGATAGATAGATAGATAGATAGATAGAGATAGGAATAGCACTTAGGCTTATATACCCGCTTCACAGTGCTTTTACAGCCCTCTCTAAGCGGTTACAGAATCGGCCCCTTGCCCCCAATAATTTGGGTTCTCATTTTACCCACCTTGGAAGGATGGATGGATGGATGATAAAGATAGATATAAACTCTATTCCCTTTCTGCCTGGCACAAGGCCAGCTAGGGGCTAAGGAAAGACCAGGTCGATGTAATGCTGTATTCCAATGACGTCGCCCCTCCTCCAAAGTACCATTATGTCATCTTTCTTAGCCTCCAGCTGGCACTGATTATTATTATTATTATTATTATTTGCCCTCCTTGGAGTTTAGACAAAACCAGGGTGACTTAATGCTACATTCCAGTGATGTCGTCTCTAACGTGCACGACATGTCCCTACTGTTTGCCCTCCTGGTTTTGCCCAACGTTGACGTTCATTCATTCATCCATCCATCCATCCGTTTTGTTCAAGTGGTATCGTTTAGTTGGTGGTTGCTGAGCCCGCTTCTCCTCCTCTCCAGAATCCTGGAGTTTGGAGACTCTCAGTTTGTGGTTCTCTTCTCTCACCCTTTGTGTTCCCACAAGGGGACTAGCATCACGGCTCAACCCCCGCACTCCCATAAGGACCAGGAGAGCATCGGCGCGCCTAGCCAAATGCTACCATAGCAACTGATGTCTTTCTTGCAGGCTGAGCGGGGCTGACATGGCGAGGCAGAGATTGGTTGGGTTCATAACACTGGTTTTTTTCTCAGTCTTGGCCGCTTGAAGAGGTGGGGGCTTCAGTTCCCAGAATTCTTCAGCCAGGGGGTTTCTGGGAGCTGAAGTCCCCTCTCTCCCTTCCTCATACTTCTTTCCTTCATTATATTCTTTTGTTTCAAGATTAAGTGTAATTCTTTGCACCTTCTCATTCCTTCTTTCCTTCAATCCGATACTTTTTTCCTTCATTATGTTCTCTTTCTCATTTCAATATTAAGTGGGGTAAATTCTGTTCCTTTCTCCTTCCTTCCTTCCTTCTTTCAACCCTTCCGATACTTTTTCCTTCATTATATTCTTTTCCATTTCAATATTAAGTGTAATTCTTTGTTCCCTTTCCTTCCTTCCCTTCTTTTGCTTCGTTATATTATCTTTTCCATTTTTTTAGAATAGAATAGAATATGGAATAGAATAGAGAATAGAATAGAATAGAATATGGAATAGAATAGAATAGAGAATAGAATATAGAATATAGAATAGAATAGAGAATAGAATAGACAATAGAATAGACAATAGAATAGAATAGAGAAGAGAAGAGAATAGGATATAGAATATGGAATATAGAATATAGAATATAGAATAGAATAGAGAATAGAATAGAGAATAGAATAGAATAGAATAGAGAATAGAGAATAGAATAGAGAATAGAACAGAGAATAGAATAGACAATAGAATAGAATAGAGAAGAGAATAGGATATAGAATATAGAATATAGAATAGAATAGAATAGAATAGAATAGAATAGAATTCTTTATTGGCCAAGTGTGATTGGACACACAAGGAATTTGTCTTGGTGTAAATACTCTCAATACTTTCAATATTAAGTTTCTTCCTTCCTTTTTTCTCTCCTTCCTTCCTTCCCTTCCCTATGTTTTCTTCATTCTTTCTTTCCTCTTTCCCCGCTCCTTTCCCCCCCACCTTCTTCTCTTCTAAGTTTAGGTTGGATTTGTTTGTACGACGGTCATTGAACTTCTGCATCTGAAAAAAAAAATCCATATTTAAGAAGAAAAAAAAAAAAGGGAAGACCATTTTAGTCAAGTCAACGTTTAATAAAAGTTTCACCGTTGAAGATTCATCCAAGGCGTCCAATCGCAACGCTTAACAGTTAAGAATGTCCCCGGCCGGTAAAAAGTTCAACCGTCTCAGAACGAACGAAAAGGCAACAGTGCAAAATCCAAGCAAAAAACCTCTTCACCGCCATTGCTTTGGTACCCAATTTTTGAGGAAAGGGGGCTCCAGAAAGGAAGAGATGGGGGGAGCATCTCTTAACCTGGCTGTTCCAGCTGGGGATAATGGGCCTTGCAACCCGACAGGTGGAAGTGAACTGAACTGAGAAAGAGGAACGGAAAGCTGGGTATTGCAAGAGAGGAAGAGAACTCTTGGGTTTCGGAGTCGCCAAGAGCAATTCTTTTATTTGAATTTTGCCGACCGAGGTGTTGTTGGAATGGTGAGGTCTTTGGGGGAAGTTGGCAGATTTGGAGGCCAGGGCTTTTCTGCCAGGCTGAATCAGCTGCCTTGGTGCTTGGGTGCCGGGCACCCATCACGGAGCAGAAAAGGGAAAAAAAAAATCTATTGATTTGGGGAACCCCTTTCCTCTTCGCTGGACCAGAAGCAGTTATGGAACGGTTGGGTCTTCCTTTCCTGGGCCCAGATGGATTGGATGACCACTGGAGGGCCCTCTCTTCCCTTCTCTGTTCTTTCGTTGTTGTTGTTGCTCTTAATTTTGATTTTTAAAATCTTTTCAGAATAGGAAAAGGAAAATAACAGCACACACCCCCCCCCACCCCATTTTGCTCTCCTCAATGCTCCAAGATTACAACTCCCATCCTCCACAGAGGAGGGGCAAGCACCGAGGGAGGTTTTACCCAGTTGACCTCTTAAAAAAAACAAACCCACATTTTTGGAAGGACTAAAGAAGTTGAGTGAGAGGGGGAAGAGGTGGCTAAACAGATGGGGAGCCCCCCCCCCTTCAACTATCATCTTCTCAGATCATGAGTGAGTTGGCTAGGGATGATGGGAGTTAGAGTCCGTAGTTCAGGAGGGCTCCGCCACCAGGATCAAGCCCCCTAAAGTTGAACAAGGTAGCAAAGAAGAACCAGAAAATCTCTCTGGAAGAACTTACCAACCATTAAAGCATCCAAGTAGAAGCACCTTGATGGGCTTCCATGCATCTGTCAGCTCACCGGACTTCTAATTTCCCACAATGCTCCAAGGCAATTGTCTGTGGCATGATGGGAAATTTAATACAGCAGTCCAGGAACCAGAGAGAGAGAGGAAAAAAATCTTTCTTGGAGAGCTTAATTGATGAGCTGCACCTAGAAATAACTTTGCAAGCAGTTGAGATGGCCTTCCATCCAACTGCGAGCTCAGCGGACTTTTAATTTCCCACAATGCCCCAAGGCACTCCCCTGTGGCCTGAATTTAATTTAAATTTTTAAATTAATTTAAATTTAATATAGCAGTCCAGGAACTAGAGAGGGAAAGGGGTGGGATTTTTCTTGGAGAACTTACCAACCACCAAGCATCCAACTAGAAGCAATTTGGATGGCCTTCCATCCAGCTGTGAGCTCTACATTGGATTTTTAATTTCCCACAATGCCCCAAGGCGCTCCCCTATGGCACAATGGGAAATTTAACACAGCAGTCCAGGAACTAGAGAGAGGGGAAAAATCTTTCTTGGAGAACTTACCAACCACCAAGCATCCAACTAGAATTTGGAAGGCCTTCCATCCAGCTGTGAGCTCACTGGACTTCTAATTTCCCACAATGGCCCAAGGCGCTTCTCTATGGCACAATGGGAAACTTAATACTCAGCAGTCCAGGAACAAGAAAGAAAGAAAGAAAGAAAGAAAGAAAGAAAGAAAGAAAGAAAG
>NW_020769362.1:1459842-1511259 GCF_900518735.1 Pseudonaja textilis
GAAAGAAAGAAAGAAAGAAAGAAAGAAAGAAAGAAAGAAAGAAAGAAAGAAAGAAAGGGGAGGGAGAGAAGGAGGGAAGGAAGGAAAGAAAGAGAGACAGAGAGAAAGAGGGAGGGAAGGAAAGAAAGAAAATAAAATAAAATAAAGAATAAAGAGGGAGGAAGGAAAGAAACAACAGTAACAGAAATTATATAACAGAGTTGAAGGGGCCCTTGGAGGACTTTTAGTGCATCCTCCTGATCAAACAGGAGACTATCCTATTCAGGACAAGAAAGAAAGAAAGAAAAAGAGAAAAAAAGAGGGAAGGAGAGAAAAAGAGAAAGGAAGGAAGAAAGAAAAGAAAGAAAGGGAAGGAAGGAAGGAAGGTTGGGTGGTGGTGGAAGGAAATAGAAATAGAATAGAAATAGAAATAAGGAATAGAAATAAGGAATAGAAATAGAATAGAAACAATAGAAATAGAACTTTTAGAAATAGACATATTACAATCTCTTCTCCCTCCTCAACTGAACTGTAACTGAATGTGAGACCCACATTGTCTGGGGGGTGGGGGGGACATCAATTAACCAACCGCTTGACACAGAAAATACTTCCTTTGGCTCAAGAGGAACAAATCACTCAGGCCAAGCTTTCCAACCCCCCCACCCCCCCTTTTCCCCCCGCTGCTGCCAGCATCCATCTTAAGCAAAGCCGCTGGTTCTCGGAAGCGGAGAGAGGGCGCCCGGCCCCTTCAGCCTTCCAGGAAATGCCCAGGCAGCCCTCACCGTCCAAAACGCCAAGCCCCTGCCTGCCTGCCTGCCTGCCTGCCTGCCCCAAAAGAGCGATCCCAAGATCTGGGGAGCTTCTGTACCCCAATCTTTGGGGATCGCCTCCTTTCCTCACCCCAAAACTGGTTCAGGCATGCCACCCACCCAGCTTCCTTCCCTTGCCTTGGCAAACCTGCGCGTGCCCCCTTTTTTTTTCTTCTGAATTCTGGGCATTGCAAGCGGTGGGGTGTTGGGGGGGTCTTTTTTGTGTGCATTTTAAAGGCTTTACCAGGTGCAAATCTTTCCAGCTCCTCCACCCATTCCTCTGCACACCGCTCCCAAAACAAGGGGATTGACTACCCTGAGACTTCCTGTTCCAATGGGGGGTGGGGTGGAAATTAGGTAGATGGATGCCAGGATTCTGATTTCCTCCAGTGGGGGTGGGGGGTGGGTTTCCCCTTCCTGATCCACCCCCCCCCCCCACCCCCCCCCCAAAAATCCAGTCTTCTGGGCAAGGCCCTGGAGGGGTTAACTCACCCGCTGGTCCAGCCACCCAGCGCCAGGGAGCGGAGGAATTAAAAGGGCAAAGACCAAGCTGGCATTTTTGGGGTGCCTCCAAGCCAGCTCCAAATTCCAGAAAGCAAAAATTGGGGTTGAGGGGGGGGTGTCTCTCTCTTCTGTCCTTTCCCCCCTCCTCTGCTCCAAAGCTGGACCCCCCTGTCTTAGGGGCAGTGCATCTCGGAAGGAAGACCGTAGCAAAGCATCCAGTGAGAAAATCTGGAAGGCAGGACTATTTTCTGGGTCCTAGTGTGCGTCTTTTTCCTCCCCCTCTTTGCTTTCCCTCTTCTTCTTCCTCCTCCTCCTCCTCCTCCTCCTCCTCCTCCTGTGCCCTGATCCAATTTCAACAGCTTCCAAAAGGGGAACGCCAAGGATTGGCCTTCCAAGGGATGGCAGCTGCTGGAGAACGTGCCGAGAAAACGGCCAGCTTGTTCCCAGGTTTTTTGGCTCTCTCTCTCTCTCTCTCTCTCTCTTTTTCTGTTTCTTGTCTGGTTGGACAAAAGGATTTCAGGCTGACGCAGATGGGGATGGATGGATGGATATCGAAGTGTGCCAAGCAGGCAGATCTCAAGCCCCGTTTGCGGAGGTCACAATAATCCACATGTTATTGTTTTTTAAACCCAGGAATTCTAAATCTATTCTCTCTCTCTCTCTCTCTCTTTTTTTTCTGGGGCTGGACAGCTTGTTCATACCTGCCTTGAGCAAACTGGATGGGGATTACTCCCCATGCTAAGTGTAAGATTTTAAAAAGGAGACTAAAATATGTGAAGAACGACTGCAAGGAGTTGGGTTTGGCTAGTCTAGAGAAAGAGGGAGAAGACTTAACCACTTGGAACGGGAGTTTCGGAAATGGGACCCCGTAAGGCAAATTCTGTTTAAAGAAAGATAACACAACAGCAGCCTTCCAGTATTTGAGGGGCTGCCCCCAAAGGGGAGGGGGTCATTAATCGGTGGAACAGAAGTTGCCTTCAGAAGTTGTGGGCGCTTCATCACTGAAGGTTTTTAAGAAGAGACTGGACAGCCCCTTGTCTGAAATGGTATAGGATTTCCTGCTTGAGTAGTGGGCTGGACTAAAAGACCTCTAAGGTCCCTTCCAGCTGTATTTTGATAGATTATTTGATTGAACACACATTATCCCATTTGCTAATGCTAAGCAAACATAGCACCGTGGGATCCTTAGTGATGTAAGTCAAGAATAACCTATATTAAACACTGAACTGTAGAAACCATTTGTCTGCAGATGTAAAACCTATTTAGGAAATTTATTTGCTACCTATCTCTGGCGATCCTGAACTTTTCAGACTAATTTAGTTGACTTTATTGTCATTGCACCTGGTACAACGAAATTTAAATGCCATCTTCAGGGTACATTAACACACATCCTTCGCATTCTGTGCAGAGACGTTGTGGGAACAGGACAATATATCTTGGATTGACTCAAAATTCTTGGTTCAATTGTCAAATCCCCCTGCAGACAGAGGTAACCACCCACCCAAGGATTGGGAAAAAAGGGGTGTTTCAGCAGGCAATATCCAAACTACTACGTTTCACCCTAAACTGATCAATATTCTAGTCCTCGTTGTTCATAATAAAAGAGCTGATTCAAGCTGGACTAACAGCCTGTTGCATTTCTCTTCTGGCTGAAAGACTGAAATCCTTTGGAAGAAAATGAGTTATAAGTAACCCCGTGGAAGTCCTTCGCAACTTCAGATGGTTGTTAAGTGACTCATCGTAAGTCAAGAACTACTACCTCCTAGGTTATTACAACTACTAGACATTCCTAAAACTGAAAGACTGCATTTTCTGGATCTTCTTAAATTTTATTGCAAGGCAGAATAACAGAATGGGAAGGATCCTTGGAGGCCTTCTAGTCCAACCCCTGCTCACGCGGGAAACTCCGTACTGTTTCAGATAAATGGTTATCCAATCTTTTCTTAAAAACCTCCAGTGTTGGAGCATTTACGAGTTCTGGAGGCAAGTCGTTCCACTGATGAATTGTTCTCACTGCCAGCAAATTTATCTTTAGTTCTAGGTTGCTGCTCTCCTTGAACTAAGGAGAAAATTTCGTGACAGCCAGGGCTGCCACAGAGAGGAGGAAGGGGTCAAGCTATTCTCCAAGGCACCCAAAGGCCAGACAAGGAATAATGGATGGAAACTGAACAAGGAGAGATTCAACCTGGAAATAAGGAGGAATTTCCTGACAGTGAGAAAAATCCACCAATGGAACAGAAGTTGCCTTCAGAAGTTGTGGGAGCTTCATCCCTGGAAGCTTTCAAGAAGAGACCGGACTGCCATTTGCTTGGGCAGGGGGTTGGACTAGATGACTTATAAGGTCCCTTCCAACTCTGTTATTCTGAGTAATTAATCAGTGGAACGACTTGCCTTTAGAAGACTGTTGGAAAAAAATTTTTGAGACATCTAAAAAGCAGCTTTTTTTTTTCTTGTTCAGAAAGGATTTGTTATATCCTCTCTTCTTCTTTCCAAATTCAGTTGCCATAGAAACGTGGATCACTTCTTGCAGATCTCTGTGCTGGTTAAAATAGGCTTACCAAGGGATAAGACTGGGATTTTTTTCTAGTTTAAAAAAAAAAAGGAAAGGCATTTATAGCCCACACTTGTAAACACGCAGTTTCACACAAAACTATTGTTTAGAAAATTGTCTTGGTTCAAAGACTCGAAGCTGGCTGCTGTTCACAGGGTTGCAAATAGCAGATTTGTTTTTAGGGATTGACCAAACTACACAAGGCTTGCAAATTCCACAAATTTCAAATGCCAAAGGAATGTCTTGTTTTGCCTCTTTTTAACCTCCAACAAAAGATGGTCTGTTCTCATCCCACCGATGCAGCAATTCTGGGCTCACAAGTTTGATTTAAAAACCAGAAACGAGGGAGCAAAACAGCTTCATAAATTCCTGCTTGGAAGTAAAATAAAGCAACCTTTAATCTCTTCATCATCGCATTCCCCACCCCCTCCCCAAAAAATTTAGGAGTTTGGGGAGCCCCTGGCAGGTTCCCAAAAATGAGGCCTTAATCAAGGATGATGGGAGTTGCAGTCCCCTTTCCCCATCAAATCTTTCGTCTGATCCCCTTGCCTGGTTTATTCCGGTGGTTTGAGCTGAGTTTGAGCAATTCTTTTAATTCAGTTTTTATTTCTAGAGAGCTAATGACTCAGAAGTGGTTGATGCCAGTTATAAGGAATATCTTTCCAACTGGCAACTATTCAGATTTTGCAAAAAAAGGAAGAGGAGGAGGAATAAGAACTGGCTAATATAATGTGCCTTTGAGTCAAATCCAGAAAACTGTAACAAGACAAAGAGAAATCCTGAGTTTAAAAAGCACTCAGAATGTGAAAATGGTTGCATGCAAACCAGCTAAAGTTGAACCTAACAAAACATAAGCTAACAAGCCATGGTTTATCTCTGCCCCGTTGAAACTGTCCGAAAAACTGGAATACAAACAGATGTGCACAACAAACCCAGCAAACCTTGGGTGCAAAAGTTTATCGGTTTTGGCACTAATCCACAAATATTGGTGACTGGCAGCAGACAAAGAATGGAAGGCGAGGAACTGAGGAAGCCATGTGAGTGGACGAAGAGTACGGATGAGTGCAAACACAGGCACGCACAGACAGAGGGAAGATTCCCACATACGCCTTGAGTAATCCAGTTTGCAGAAAGGCAAGGGAAAGAAAGAGAAAGAGAGAAAGAAGAAAAGAGAGCAGGAGAGAAAGAAAGAAAAAGAAAGAAAAGAGTCAGCTTGCATTGAGATAGGCAGCACACAAGTTGAATGAATGAATGAGAAAATAATTTAGTAAGAAAGAAAGATAAAGAAAAGAAAGAAAGAGAAAAGAGAAAAGGAAGGAATGAACCGAGAGAAAGTGGGAAAGAGAAAGGAAAGAAGGAAGAAAAAGAGAGAGAAGAAGGAAGGAAGGGGGAGGGAGGGAAGGAGTGAGAGGGAAGGAAGGAGTTGGGAAAGGAAAGGAAGAGTTAAGAGAAAAAGAGAAAGAAGAAAGAAAGAAAGAAAAAAGAGAGAGATTCCCAGCTGGTCTCCTTCTTCCCCAAGCCTTAAGTTCAATTTCATGGAACTAAAATTAGAATGAATTTAGGGACTGAGGGAAGGAAGGAAATGAGGGGCAAGAAAGGGGAAAGGGAAGGAAGGAAGGAGGGAGGGAAGGAAGAAAACGAGGGGCAGGGAAGGAGGAGGAGGGAGGGAAGGAAAGAGGAGAGGAAGGACAGGGAAGGGGGGAAGAAAATAAGGAAGGAGAGGAGAGGAAGGGCAGGGAAGAGGGGAAGGAAAGAAGGAAGGAAAAGGGGAAGGGGAAGAGGAGGAAAACAAGCAAGAGGCAGAAGAATAAACCAAATTTATTGAAAATTTATTTTCAAGCCACAGTTGAATTTCCACTGAAGGGACTTCAGGATGCTGTTCTAACCCGCCCGCCCCCCACCAAATTCTTCAAATTATTCCCACCCCAGTTTTTGCGGCCGCTACCCTCAAACCATCGGCCACAGACGACCGAACAGGGATGGCCAACCTGGAGCCGACATGCCCCCGTCACAGCATCATGCCCCCTCCTCCAGGATCAAAAGGTGGGTGCCGGGCAACCAAGTAGGGGGAAACTAGCTTTGCTCCATGACCAAGTGAGTCACTTGATTGGCTTTACAACCACGGGGAGTGGCGGTGGGTGGGAAGAGACATTTCGGGATCGGAGGCAAGCCCTTTAAGCCCCTGCCTTGCTTAGCCACGGACATTCCGCTCCCACATGTGGTCGTAATTGGAGGACGACCTATCCTGAACTCTGGGCTCAGGCGAGGGGTAAAGAGACCATTGGAATGGGGGATGTCACTATGGAAAAAGCCACCTTAGGCCTCCCTAAGCTGTACAAACCATTGTAAACTGGTTTAGTTAAAGTGCTTGCGCCAACAAAGTAGTTGTTGGGTTTTTTTTTTTTTTTGACTTTTAAGTACCTGGATTTCCTTCCTCTGGTTCTGCCCCCAGAATTGCAAACCTGGCCAAATTAAAAGCAGGGTAGGAGTGTTCCGCAGAGGAGGACATCTCTCTCTCAAAGGCTTTCGTGGGTTGCAAATTTAAAATTTAAAGTTTAAAGGAGGGTTTGCAAACGGGCAAAAATGTCAACATCTGTTTCTTCTGCATTCAAGCCTCCGGAATCCACCCCAAAACAGGAAGCTTTGAACCCCTGGCCTCCCGTTTTCATTAAGAGTAGTTTCCTTTTTCTTTTCTTCTTTTCTGTGTGCAAAAATAAAAATAAAAAATCACCCCACAAAAAACTAGCTGCACAGAGGAAAATTAAAAACAAAACAATTTGCGGTCTCTTGACAGAACGTTAAAAAATAGGGAGCTAAGAGAAGAAGATGCGGTGATATTTTGTTCACGGGGAAACGTCGCTCTCGGTGCAAAAGTTCCAACTTTCTGTTAACACTGTAATTTCCGCAGCTTCGCCCTGTGGCAAAAGTTTCCGCTCAGCCAGGCTGCAAAAAGCCCCTTCTACCCATCAGACCACGATGGATGAGTGAAGATAATGTTCCTTTTCTTTGCCCAGCGAGAAAAAATGGCTTTCTCGGTGATGAAACGGTGCCCACCGCGGGCAGCTCGTTCGTGGACCTGGTACATCCGGCATTCGTCCAGTCGCCCCTTCTCAAAATAGTGGTAAGGCACCGGAGGTTGGTTCCTCTCTCTGCCAATCGAAGGAGCCAAGTTTAAACCACTATATATCTATATATAGACCAGCCTGTTAAGAGCTGACATGCAACGCTGCACATTCCACCAAAGTCAGCCTGAAATAACTGGCCATTAATAAAACAAAATGATTGATTGATGCCTCAGAGAGAAAGGTTTTTTGGGGGGTGGGGGGTTATCCTTACCCGGGAAAGGCCCAAAAGTGCTTTTTTTTCCCCAAAAGGCAACTGGGCTTTCTTTGTTTTTCCTCGAAGACTTTTCGCTTCTCATCCAAGAAGCTTCTTCGCTTCTCGTCCAAGAAGCTTCTTCGCTTCTCATCCAAGAAGCTTCTTCGCTTCTCATCCAAGAAGCTTCTTCGCTTCTCATCCAAGAAGCTTCTTCAGTCAGAACTGAAGAAGCTTCTCGGATGAGAAGCAAAACGTCTTCAAGGAAGAACAGAGTCCAGTTGCCTTCTGAAGAACTGAAGAAGCTTCTTGGACGAGAAGCGAAACGTCTTCAAGGAAAAAAACGTCTTTTGAAAAAAACACCTTTGGGACAAAACATGGCCTGGATGACAGAGAATCTCCAGAGATATTTACCCGGGGAAGAGTTTATCCTTTTGATACAGCCTCCCCCTCTTTGTGTCTTCTAAGAAATGGGTGTTTTGGGGTGGCCTTTTTTGGAGAACATCTCCGAGATGTTCTCCAACTCTCCACCCTGGCCACCAGAGCTCAAAAGCGTAGCCTCCCAAGAGGTAAGGGACACAGAGAAGGATAGTCTCATCTTCTCCTTTGGCTTCCCAGCCCAGAAGACCACCTCCAAATTACCTACTTGCAATGGTTCTCGCTGACCATACCGAAGACAAAAATCTGCTCACACAACTCCATCGCCAAAACCATGGTGAACCAGCCAGTACTGAGAAAGGAACCGGATTTCATCCTGTGGGTCGGAAAGAGAAGATACTGAGATTTGAGGCAGGAGGAACGCAGATGCGCTGGTTGTTGGGTTTGCCTACGGAGCTAAGCCCTGGTTTGTTTAATCATAGTCAGTGGTAGAAGCCTGCTGTGATCTGGGCCAATGAAGAAGTGACTGTGGGGTTTATAAAACATAGCAAACTTCCTATTGTGCTTGTACGCCGAGGACCACCTGTGTAATCTCTCCGAAGGCAGAGACTGCTTTTCCTTGCACTGCCAGAGCCAAAATTCTGGGGAGGGGTCTCTCCATATATCAAAATCCTTGTCCATAAGATATGACAGCAGTCTTCCAATATTTGAGGGGATGCCCCAGAGAAGAGGGAGGGTCAAGCTATTTTCCAAAGCACCGGAAGGCCAGACAAGGAATAATGGATGGAAACTGAACAAGGAGAGATTCAACTTGGAAATAAGGAGAAATTTCCTGACAGTGAGAGCAATCAACTGATGGAACAGAAGTTGCCTTCAGAAGTGGTGGGAGCTTCATCCCTGGAGGTTTTTTAAGAAGAAACTGGACTGCCATCTGTCAGAAATGGGGTATGGTCTCCTGCTTGGGAAGGGGGTTGGACTTCTGGAGAAAAAGGAAACGTCTACAATTATGGATAGCTAGGTGACTCTCCTAAAGCCCCCAAGATCTTTAACAGATTCACAGAGTTGGAAGGGACCTTGTAGGTCATCCAATCCAACCCCCCACCCAAACAGGAGACCCCACACTATTTCTGACAAGTGGCAGTCCAGTCTCTTCTTGAAAGCCTCCAGGGATGAAGCTCCCACAACTTCTGAAGGCAACTTGTGTTCCACTGGTTGATTGCTCTCCCTGTCAGAAAATGTCTCCTTATTTCCAGGTTGAATCTCTCCTTGGTCAGTTTCCATCCATTATTCCTTGCCTGGCCTTCAGGTGCTTTGGAAGACAGCATGACCCCCCTCCTCTTTGGGGCAGCCCCCAAAATATTGGAAGATGCTCTCCTGTCTCCCCTGGTCCTTCTCTTCCCTAGACTATCCAGGCCCAGTTCTTGCAACCATTTATCGTATGTTTTATCCTCCAGTCCCCTAATCATCCTGGTTGTTCTTCTCTGACCTCTTTCTAGAATCTCAACATCCTTTTTATAGTGTGCTGACCAAAACTGGATGCAGTACTCTAGGTGTGGCCTTACTAAGGATTCCCAGCTTCCATTCTTGGTGGAAAGAAGAATCTCAACTTTTTCCACCAGGAATGGAAGCTGGGAATTCTACCCCGGGCTTTGCTGCTCCTTCCTTAGCGAGAAGGCCTTCTCCTCACCTGTTTTTCCCCGTCTCCAGTTGGAAGAGCTCATCGCAGTGGGACATCATTTGCTCGGTGAGGGTGTAGAGGCGCAAAGCCGGATACATCTCCTTGATCTTCGCCAGGGTCCGATAGACCAGCCCGACCTTCTCCCGGTTCATCAGCCGGGGAGGACCCCAAATGATGTAGGTGGTGTCGCAGGATGGCTTGAAGAAGGAGCTCTGGTTGCGTAGCAGCAAAGGGATGCTGGTGTGGGAGACCACCCGGACGGTGCTGCGGCTGCCCACGTCTTCCTCATAGCCCCGGGTGGGGGCCTGGTTCATGCGCAGGACGCATTCCTTGGCGTCGATCTCTTTCCCCGAACGGGAGCCCAGCATCTGCCCGGAACTGGACACCACGGCACATTGGCGGCAGGGCACTTGAGCCAGGGGCTAACCAGGAGAAGAAAGATAAAGAAAAGTAAAGTAAAGTAAAATTGAATAGAATAGACATTAGAATAGAATAGAATAGAATAGAAGAGAAGAGAAGAGAAGAGAAGAGAAGAGAAGAGAAGAGAATTGAATTATTGGCCAAGTGTGATTAGACACATGAGGAATTTGTCTTTGGTGCATATGCTCTCAGTGTACATAAAAAGAAAAATATACATTTATCAAGAATCATAAGATACAACACTTAGCGATAGACATGTTACTCATAAGCAAATCAAATCATACAGGGAACAAATAAAACAATATAAATTGTAAAGATACAAGCAATGCCGCTATAACCAATGAACTTCAAATTTTGTAGGAAGGAAGGAAGGAAGGAAAGAGGGAACAAAGGATTACTTCTAATATTGAAAAGGGGAAGAAAGAAAATAATGAAAGAGGAACAAAATATATAAAGATTGGATGGATTTCAGCTCCCACAATTCCCCTGGCTGGGGAATTCTGGGAGTTGAAGTCCACACATCTTGAAGTCGCCGAAATTAAGCACCATAATCAATGAACATCACTTTTTTTTTCTGGCTGGATGTTGCCAAAAAGGCTTTATTGGGATTGGCTGACATGCCACATCAAGCGCTCCACCACACAGCCTTTTCAGGACACCCATTTGTGTAGCTGAACGGTTGCATTAATACCCAGATAAGAGCTCCTGTGTTATCAAAAAGCTTTTCTTATGCATCTGTGCGGCAGTCTCATATTTAAACTGCTTCTCCTATGAATCTCCTATTTTGCAAGGAGAAAATTAGCATCGAAGGGCCATTTCAAAATGTATTTATCTTGGGTTTTTTGGGGGGCGGGGTGTTCCCGAGTTTGATTGCAAGGGCTTCCTAGCCCAAGTTGCATCCAAACTGCCTTTGCTCCTAATCTTGAGGCCAGGCTCACCTTTCCATCTGGAACGCTGATGTAGCCCTCGAAGTGGGCAGTTTTAAAACGCTGTGCCAACCTGTCCTCCTTTCTTTCTTTAGGCTGGCAGCTGAGCCAACAGAGGGAACTACAAAGGCGTGGGCACAGCAGGAAGTAAAGGATGCCGCTGGCACACAACACAACGAGAGTGAAGAACAGGCGGGACTGCAAGAGAGAAGAGGTGTCGATACCCAGACGCAGGATTCAATTGAACAGAGATAGCAGAATAATAAGAGCTGGAAAGGCCCTTGGAGGTCTTCTAGTCTATCCTCCTGCTCAGGTGGGAAACCCTGTAACATTTCAGACAAATGGTTGTCTAATCTCTTCTTCAAAACTTCCAGTATTGGAGCATTTACGACTTCTGGAGGCAAATTGTTCCACTGGTTAATGGTTCTAACTAGCCCTACCCAATTCTTGCAACTGTTCTTCATATGTTTTAGCCTCCAGTCCCCTAATCCTCTTTGTTGCTCTTCTCTGCACTCTTTCCAGAGTCTTAGCATTTTTTTTTTTTAATTATGTGGCGACCAAAACTACATGCAGTATTTCAAGTGGTCTTAACAAGGCATTATAGAATAACGGGCCCTGCAGATCTCTGGAAATTTCAGAGCCATTGGATACTTACAAGCACTTGCATCCTTTAAGGAGTTTTCAGCCATGTATCTGGCTTGGATTTCTGGGACAACAGCCCTACAAAGAGACAAACAGGTGAGCGATTCCAGAGGTGACTTCTCCATTGTTTACAGAGATGCTCACTCATCCAGGTGTTGCTTGTCCCAAAAGTGCTGTTTTCTAAAAGACAACTGGACTTTCCTGGGTTGTTTTTTGTTTTTCTCTTTGAAAACATTTCGCTTCTCATCCAAGAAGATTCCTCACTTCTAACTGACAGGTGAGGAAACCGAAGGATTTATTTAATGGAAAAAACAACAACAAGAAAGTCCAAGGATAAAGCACCCTTTGGGATGACTTATCCATTCATTCCGCTGAGACCATAACAGATCAGTATCCTCAAGTCATAACAGGCATCTGAAGAAACTATTGACAACATTATGAAATTTCAGCTATTAAAGATTTCAGTGTGCCACCCAAGTGGCCGGAGTTAGGACCTTGTGATTTTTAAAAAAGCAATAAAAGAATGGACCGGTTTTAGCCAAGGGATCTATCACCCGCAACCAAATAGGTAAATGGATTAGCAAGAACAAAGAAAGGCAGAGTATTTGATTTTGCAAGTCTTAGTTCAAAACCAACTTCCTTGGCTGCCTGTAGATTTCATCACAACCCCAGCTCTGTTGTAACTTGGTGACAATGAGAGAAAACACAAAACTATTCCATCATATTTTCCCCTTCCCCTGACAACTATGCTAGTTTAACATCAACACAACTGAAGATGAATGAAGTCAGGTGGCCAATGGGGGAATTCCAACTTTGCTCATTCAGGGCCAGGAAACAGGCCACGTTTTTGCTGGTTAAGCCATGATTCCCAGCAAACCCTTCTCTTCCCAGCAGAGGATGCTAAGAGTTGTAACTCCGTGGACACCTGGCAAGCCACAGGGTGCTGTTTTCACAATGTTCTTAAGAGAAGAGCCATGGATTAGCATCCCTCTTCAGTTAGGAATAATTTTGTCCCCTTCCCTAACCAAAAAAATAAAAATAAAATCCACCTAACAAGGATTTTTAACCGCTTAACCACCCAGAATCCACGCGGATGCCAGAAGTCAGGGCCAGGCGGGCAGAAGAACTAAGAAGGACGCTCTGCACACGCCCCAGAGTCTCCCCCGAGGGCCAAAACTGAGCGGGGGAAAGGGGTTTCCTCTCCGCAGGATGGCAGTGGGGAAAAGGAGGCTCCTTCCCTCTGCTGGCAAGCCGCCGAGGAGGCGGCGAGGGCTGCGGAGCCGATGCCAAGGGAAGGAGGGCGCCAGGGGGATGCGCAAAAGGAACCCCGCGGGGTGGAGAGGACGCGGCGGGCAGGCTCTTTTGCCAGCCGAGCGCGCGCCCCAGGGGAGACCCCCGAGCGCCAAGGGCGCGTCCTGGGAAATAAGGCGAGGATAGCAAGGGGAGGTTGGTGGGGGGAGTCGGAGCGGAGGGGGCCTCTCCGCCTTCCTGGGGACTTCCCCCGGCTCCAGGCAGACGGGCCTCGGCTCGCCAAGCAGCCACTTACCAGCCCGGCCAAGGGAACCCGCAAGCATCGCGCGCGCATGGACCACCTCTCCAAACGCGCCCGGCGCTGGAGAGCCCGTTTAATCTCCAGCTAGCCCAGCCGCGACCTCTTTAAGAGCTCTGCAAAGCAGCTCAGGCTCCGCCTCGGACCCCCTCCCCACGCCCCACCCACCGCCGCCCCCCCTCTTTGCCAGTCGGGAGGCGGCTCTGGACTCCCCCCGACTTCCTCTCCGCGGGCAAGGTCAGGCTAAGAGGCGCGGCGCCAGGGCGCACGGGGGCAATCGGCTGTTCAATGCGCTCTGCGTGCCGGCCTTTTCTTCCGTGGAAGAAAGGGTTGGTTAAGCTCTCAGGGCCGGGGAGAGGAGGTTGGGACCAGATTTAGGGACGAGTGGGCAGGAGACAAGACAAACCAGGGTTTGTGCAACTGCCGGCCCGCCGCAGAGCGTGGAAAAAAAAAAACCCAACATGGATGGAAAGCAAAGCTGGGCATCAGCTTAAAGGCATCTGCTAAAAAAAAAATAAGATGGAAAATACAGTTGTGCAAAAACGAGAAGTGAGAGGGAAGGGAGCATTGAGAAAATAGAAATAAATGCAACAATGGCAAATATAATATTGGGAAGGAGATGATAGAAATGAAGATGACATTTTGAATGAGTAATGAATTGACGTGAATATATTAAACGGTAATATGATAGAGAGTGATTAAAAAGAAAGAGACTGATATCAAGTTAATCTGAGAATATATAGAAGAAAATTTGGTAAAAGATAGTGATGGGATGTTAGAAAGCTGGGTTTGTGATTGTGGATATGATGCATTTAAAATGTAAAAAGACCTGGAACCACACTGTTCTCTCAAAGATGTATTCAAATAATTAAAAAATAAAAAAAAACTTTTTTACAAAAACAAACCAACCAACAAACTTCAAGGCATCATTCCTAGGGGCCCAGTTCACACAAGACACTAAGCAGGGGTCAGGTAGATATGTTTGTGGTTCAAGATGTGTAAACCCAGATTACATACGCTCTTCCACCCCATGCCGTGCAATTCCTCTTAATTTTGTTGGCTTAGCTCAGAGCATCAGCAACCTTAAACACTCAAAGAGCCATTTGGACCCGTTTCCCACAAAAAATAAAATACCGTGAGCCTCAAAACCTGGATGGGCGTGGCCAAATGGACATCACTCCCACCCAGTCACATGACCACCCACCCCACCACGCCCACTTAGATTTTGTGGCTCCCAGTGTTTTCTGTGGGAAGTGGGTTTCTCCCTCCCTCTCATTTCTGTTTTTTTGTGTTTTACCAGGTGAGGAGTGACGGGGGGGGGGGGATGGGCGGGGCCAGCCAATGGTGGGATCACCCAACAGGGAGCCACAGCAGAGGGCTCAAAGAGCTGCATGCGGCTCCAGAGCTGCGGGTTGCCGACACCCGGCTAATCTCCATGATGGCTAACTTATTTTTCCAAGGATGGTAAAACTGAAGAAAACCACAGGAGGGCACCAAAGGAATCTCTTTCTTCGTGTTGCTTTGCTGCCCTCTTGTGCCCCTCTGGGGTTTCACACCCTAAACAACAAGCTCTAGCTTTTCAGATGCCTTGGACTGTGGATCCCCAAATCCCGTGTCCTATGGGGGCTATTTGGCAGCAATGGCCATCTAAGTCCAAGGACTTAGTGGGCACCATATTGGTCGCCTGGTTTTAGGAGATTCATGGGTTTTGTTGACCTAACACATAAAACGTGGTTGGGAGGAACCTCAACATGTCCATGGCTGTCATTCCAAAGGTCAACTCCTGTTGACGCTCAGGCTGATATTTGTTTCTTCAAACTTCTCTTCCTTCCACGGCTGGTCTTTGCACATTGACACCTTCATCCTATGCAAAATATCTGTCGAGGTGCAGTGCATCTATCCCCACTTTCATGAGCCATCCATCAGCTCAACACCCAAGAGCTCTTGACTTAGCTGAGTCCTTCTCTTATCATCATAATCATCATCATCTTCTTTTAATGACCCCGTAATCCCTTGAGGGGTGGAATCTAAGCAACTGAATTGAGCCAAGTGTTTACTGGCCAGATGCTCTTCCCGTCACCAATGAGGAGTCATATTCAGCAGTTATATTCTCATTGTGCCCAGAGAGAGAAATATCCGCCTCCACCTAGGATTGAACTCACAGCCTCCTGATTGTGAGGTGAGAGCTCCACCTCTAAGCCATGACATCACTCTTGAGTCCTTCTCTTATAACCTGAGAAAACAGGTGATTTGCAGAAGGGACAGCTCCTCCCTCGCTTCCTTTTTGTAGACCATCTAAGCAGAAAGACAGTGTGACACTGGACAGGTATGATGTGCAGGTGATTGCTGCCGTACAGGAGACCTGGAAGAGAAGCTTTCCCCTATGTGCTACTAGACTCAATTCTTCTTAGCTTGGTTCTCCAAGCCAATATCTCTTGAGGTTCAGGTCTCCTTGAACCAGGTTTAGCATTGGGAATACAAGGAAGGCCATGGGCAAAACCTCTGTTGCTCAAAGCTTCAGCCAAATACATGGGGAGGATGGGACTGATGGTGGCTCCTCGGACGACTGCCAGAAGCTGTCCCGGGATGGTGGCCTCTTGTCAATTTGGGTGGAAAGGTGAGACAACTGAATGGCCCTTGGAGAAGATGAAGGAATGGTACGAAATTGGGGGGAACGGCCAAAGTGCTCCAGAGGTGGGCTGTTGGGGGGTCGGGAGAGCCCCTAGCTAAGATTCTGCGCAATTCGGAGAACCACCGAATCCCACTCCTGCCTGCCCCTCCCAGGATTTCCCACGTGACCCGTTTTGGATGAAGGGTGCGTGCAGAGGCTCGGGGAGGGCAAAAAACGGGCCTCCCGGAAGTTCGGGGAGGCTGAAAACAGGCCCGTTTCCGGCTTCCAGAGAGCCTCCGGAGTCCGGGAAGGCCATTTTCGCCCTCCTGGAGGCTCGAGGAAAGCCTCCGGAGTCCGGGGAAAGCAAAAACACCCCTCCCACCACCGTGGTGCAGGAGGCTGACTAGGCCACGCCCACCACGGCCACATCCACCCAGCGATCAGTCGGAGAACCCGTTGCTAAAATTTTTGAAGCTCACCCCTGAAGAGCTCCCTCAAAGTCAGCTTGGCCCCATCATTCAGCATCAAGACCACCACGGGCCCTTTCTGAGACAGATGGATACCTCCGGCCAGGGAGGTCACTAAGGAAGAAGACTTAAGACAGGCTGAAGCCATCCTTGAGAGAACTTTCAAGGTGTGCTTTAAAGAACCAGTCCAATCCTTTCTCTGGAAACTCTTTATTCTTCTCACAATCCAAATTCTCCTCCCTTCTCCGCCCCTCGTGGGTTTGGGACCTTAAATCCTTTGAGGAAGGAGCTCTTGATTAACCCCACCCCACCCCGTGCCTGCCTGGATTGGGTTGGCCTACAGGGCACCAAGATGGACTGCACCAACTGTTCTTTTTCTACAGATCTGGCAGATCACGGTTGCAGGAGGACATGGCTTGTTTGGGAGGAGACTGGGTGGTACCCTCCCCCCCTGTGCTGTTCTCTCAGAGTTTGAGGGATTCAGTGCCGTTGATTGCAATGTCCGTGGGGCTGAGGTGTCCACCTGGTTTTTGCAAAGCCACCACCGAGATGTCCTCAAGAACTTCCATGCTCCGTGGAAAACCGCCTGCCCCCTGTCCTTGCTTGCCAAGTGGCCTATTTCTAGGGAAATTTCACGCAGCTCCATCTCATGGTAGCCAAGAGGTCATCAGAACCACCACAAGAGGTGATTGGTGTTGAAACATGAATACTGATCTGCAGGGACCGGGAGAACCTACAAAAAGAGACAGGGCTACTGTCCGACTTTCAGCTAAAAACTGGCCCATCGCCTCTGTTCCAGTTCATATAGTGTGACTTTCCACCCACTGACACAATCTCTGGGCATAGCAAGAAGGTTCCACCGTGGAAGATTGCTGGCCCCGGTAACGGATGCTCTTCCACAAGTGTTCCAGTTTTTTGCGGAAAGTGTAGACCGTGAAGAGGTCAATGATGCCTACGTAATAGCGGTAGTCCGGCCCATCAATTGTGTGTAGAGGGTTTTTGGAGTGGGGGAGGATCCGTCGATGCTGCGCGGCAAAGGACGCGCTGGATAAATCCGAGAGGCTGGAGGAATAGAGCGCGCGGCCCACGGTGCAACTCATGTCCTCGCAGCTGCTCTGCATCAGGAATGGCGTCACAACATTATGCATGAAACCCTCGCTTTGGATCAACTGCTCCGGAGGCCGGTCGGGTTTCAAGTAGGACAGCAAGTAATCGGGGTAGAGCCGGAGGATCTGGTCAGAACTGGAGCTGCTGGACGAGGAGTTGGAGGTAGCTCTGGCAATGTGGCGGCGAGGATAGTCATAGCTGACTGACCTGGTGGAAGAGGGGGGGAAAAAGGAAGGTCAGGCGCACCTGTGTCCCAGGTGCCTTTGCTTACGGCCATTCGAAGTGAGACTGGCCCTGAAAAAAAGTGACTTAGGACTGTTTTTCACAATTACGACATGGGTAGCATCCCCATGATCATGAGATCAATATTCGGATGCTTGGGAACTGGTTCATATTTAGGGTGGGTGCAGCATCCCAGGAGGTAATGTGATCCCCCTTTTGGGACCTTCTGACAAGCAAAGTCAACAGGGAAGCCAGATTTGCTTTACAACAATGTTCCTAACTAACTTAACAACTGGGGAATTCTAGGAGTTGATATCTACCCATCTTCAAGCATGCTGGATGGCGAATTCTGGGAGCTGATGTCCATACAGATATCAGGGTTAAGAAACACTGGGTTAAGGTATGAAGTAATTCTGAGGTGTTGGAGGATAGAGAATGAATGAGCCAGCCAACCAATCATCCATCCATCCATCAACCAGCCAGCCAGCCAGCCAACCAACGAACCATCCATGCAGCCATGCAACCATCAACCAACAAACTGGCATCCAACCAGCCAAACACCCAAGCGACCAACCAACCATCCATTCTTCCATCAAACCAACCAACCAACCATCGGCCAGCCAGCCAGCCGGGCAGTGAACCAACCAACCAAAAATCCATCCATCAAACCAACCAACCATCCAGCCATCAGCCAACCAACCATAGCATGTTCATGCCATCCGATCCTGCAAACCTCTGATGACGTTGAGGCTAATGGGATTACCTTGGTTTTGATTATTATTTATAAGCCAAGATTCAGAGTGTTCCACATGGGGCTCCACCCACCCACCCACCCACCCACTAGGGCAAAACTCTCACAATCTCGTCCTGGCTAATATATTTCCCAGCGTGTCGTTCAGGAACCGGTCATCATCATGGAGAGGTTGCACGCCCACCAGCAAACTGTAATCAATCACATGCAAAGCTTTGAGGAACTGGGTGTCCAACTTCACTTGCTGCAGCAACCAGGTCTGGTCTTCATCTGGGTGGAGGAGAGAAGGGGAGAGGCTTGATGTCCTCTGGACTAAGAGGGCCCAGAAAGCAGGGGTGAGATCTCCCAAGGGTTCCAGAATCAGATCAGCTCTCCCACCTCCTGAGAACGCAGGTGCCCTTGTACCCTCCAAATGTTGGCACCCCGAGTCCTCTTGAAAACACAGAACCTGGATACAAAACGTTCTCAGCCTGTAATGTTCCCATCAGATTGCTCCGATCTTACCAAGAATATCCTAAAATTGTTCTGTTTTTATTGGAAATGTTCTGAGTTCTAGAGAATTTGAGTGCCAAGCTCCCATGCTCCAAATAGCTGTTTGGAACTAGAAAGGCTTCCCATTCTAAGCGTGCTCCAGGCCACCGAATAATAATAATAATAATAATAATAATAATAATAATAATAATAATAATAGTAGTAGTAGTAGTAGTAGTAATAGTAAGAAACAGCTGGAAAGTCCATGTGCTACTCTATGTAAGACTTGATTTATCTGGAATTCAATCAAAAGACACGATAGCTGGACGCCGTCAAAGCTGGTACCAGTCAGAGCATAGAACAACTCGAAGTAGGAGATCTGGAGAGACCTGGACCATGGAATTGGCAAGAGTCAGACACAACTTAATGGGTGACATCATCAAGAAGTAAAAAAAAAAATCACATTTAGGATTCATCTTGGCCTGATATTCAAACCCGGAATTACGGCCACAGATGTTCTTAGGTAAAGATTTCCCTCGCACATACTCTAGGGGGCAGTGCTCATCTCTGTTACAAAGCCAAACAGCCAGTGCTGTCCGAAGACGTCTCCGTGGTCATGTGGCCGGCATGACTAAATGCTGAAGGCGCATGGAACGCTGTTCCCTTCCCACCAACGTGGCCCCTATTTTTCTACTTGCATTTATTTTTGACATGCTTTCGAACTGCTAGGTTGACAGAAGCTGGGACAAGGAACGGGAGCTCACTCCGTGACATGGCGCTAGGGATTCGAACCGCCAAACTGCCGACCTTTCTGATCAACAAGCTCAGCGTCTTAGCCACTGAGCCACCGTGTCCCTTTTTCAGACATTCTTAGCCAGTGTTAAATATCTTGCATGGGTTCAGTTGTAGAATTTGAGGATATCATCTCAACTGATCCAAGATTTCAGATCACATGAATTGTGGCGTGCAGAAACTTACTAAGGGAGATCACCTTGTCTCCAAAGTCATTGTCCTTAAAAACCATAATGACTTCACTGCTGTCTACAGTGGGCTCTGTCCAGCGTCCGACTTGGCACCCTTTGATGTCATACCTGGAGGAACAAATGAAATCAGGAACATCAATCCGTGTGGATTCAAGTTTGTAGAAAGGATAGGAGGTTCCTCAGCCTGGATAACATCTAGATGGGTGAGGGTCCCAGAATTCTTAGCGGTGGCTATGAATTCAGGGGATTTCTGGGAGTTGAAGTCCACCCATCTGTAAGATGGGTGATGGCCTTCACCATTGGTTGATGGTAAAGAGGTTCTACATCTTATCCCAAAGAGATCTAAAAGCAAAGCTTAGAAGACCTCTGCTTGGAATCCAGTCCTAAAGGAATATGTTTATGGCACTGAACTGAATAACTGAGTCTTCTGAGATACAATCCACCCATCCACCCCCCATCCATCCATCCATCCATCCAACGAATCAACCAACCAACCAATCATCCAACCATCACCCAGCCAGCCAACCAACCAACCATCTGTCCATCCATCCATCAAACCAACCAACCAACCATCAGCCATCCAACCAATGATCTATGCATCCATCCATCCAACCAACCAACCAATCAACCAAACATCCATCCATCCATTCATCCAAGGACAGACCCATGGATCTCATCTTCAGCCAAGCTCAGCCATCTTCCATCTCTCAGAGCCAGTGTGGAAAACTCACCGTTCAGTAATCCTCTCATGTGGATAGAAGACACTCTGCATGATGATGAAGTATCTCTACAGGGAGAAACAGAAAGGATGAGCAGGTTGAACCGGATGGAAGAGTTGAAGGGTCAAAAGCCAATTTTGATTCTCAAGAGCCATCAAAATAATGGGGAGGTAAGATACCCCAGAGGAAGACCAGCCCCCAGTGAAAATCTCTCTACCTCCCTCCCTTGGAAGAAACAAGGAGAGGAAAATGAGAGTGTTGAGATCTCTTTCTCTCTCTGTTCCCGTCTCTCTCTGTCCCTCTCCCCCTCTCTTCCTCCCTCTCTTCTCTCCCTCACTTCCTGTCTCCCTGTTCCTCCCTCCCTCTCTATCTGTCTCTCTCTCTCTCTTTCTCTCTTTTCTCTTTCTGTCCTGTCTTTCTCTATGTTTCTCTCTGTCTCCTTCTAACTCTTTGTCTCTGTCTCTCTGAAGAAATGAGATGGAAATGAGAGTGATGAGTTTTTGGAAGTGGGCTGGTCACGGCTGATCCATGTTAAGAGGAATTTGATAACACAGTGCAAATTTGGGCTGCAGGTTGAAGGCGGCCTACCTTCTTCTCTTGAGGGGCAATGATGCTGTACACACCTGTGGGGCAGAGCAAGAGGGGAAATACTTGGAAGAGGAAGAGGCAGCTCTTCCTCTGAAACCATTTTTTGTTTCTTTTCTGCTACTCGTTGAGTTGACCAGCCTTACCCAGGAATTTCACAAGGATGGAGTGTGGGTATCTCTCCATGTGATCCAGGTATTTCGACAGGTTGGTGAGGAGGAACCGGATCTCGCGTTTCCGTTGTGTCTTCAGGAAAAAGCGCTTGTCAAACCTGTCAAACCAAGGGGAGAAGAAATGGCTACGGCCAAGGAAGATGGGAGGGGGTCCTTCTCTTTTCCATAAGGACCGCGGCTTTTCTTGATGTGCTTTTGATGTGTTCCTCGAAAAGAACAACACAAACTTTCATTGAAAGGATGTTAGTCAATACTGTGTGTTGACTGGAGGTCAAAGGAGGAGGGAAAAGTCAGGAATTAAATAAGTCTATATTGTTTTAGAAGTTTTTTTCCCTTCCCACTTTTCATCTTATTTTACTATTTATAAACAATAATACAGTGGGGAATTGACGATAGATTAGATAGATAGATAGATAGATAGATAGATAGATAGATAGATAGATAGAAAGATAGATAGATAGATAATAGATAGACAGACAGATGCATGGATGATGGATGGGTGGATGAATGGACAGACCAACAGATGAACTGTGGATGGATGGATGGATATAGATTCATAGATGATAGATAGCTAATGATAGGTAGATCATAGATAGATAGACAGACAGACAGACAGATGCATAGATGATGGATGGATGGACGGACGGACGGACCAACAGACAAGCTGTGAGTAGATGGATATAGACTGATAGATGATAGATAAATAGATAGATGGATGGATGGATGGATACATGGACGTATGTATGTATGTATGTATGTATGTATGTATGTATCGACAGACAAGCTGAGAGTGGATAGATGGGTATAGACTGATAGATGATAGTTAGCTAATTAGGTGCCTCATAGATAGATAGACAGATAGACAGACAGACAGTTAGCAGACAGACATGCCAAATGGAAGGATGGAAGGTTGAGTAGGTGTATGGATGGATAGAGATAGGTTGATTGATTGATGATTGATAGCTAATAAATAGGTAGATTATAGATAGATGGTACACAGATAAATTATGGATGGTTGGATGGATAAGATAGACAGATAGATAGATGGATAGACGATAACTAATAGATAAGTAGATCATAGAGAGATGATAGGCAGACAAACTGGATGGATACATACATAAATAGATGATAGACAGACAGACAGGCAATAAATTGAGTAGGTGGAAGAATGGATAGATAGATCTTTGATAGATAGAACAACATTAATGTAGTTTGGTATGGTTATCGTTCCTCTCCGGTACAAGACCTTTTAAATGAATGTATCTGCTTGGGATTCCCCCTTCCCAGGCCTTACGTGAGGAAGAAGTCAGCTTGGCTTTTAGAGTTACTGATGAACTGCAGGTAGGCGCTCTCACACGTCAAGGACATTTGGAAATCCGTGTCCGCCATGCCAAGATACTGCCGGAAACGGGAAAAGACGGGAGCTGCGTAGGTCCTCATCTCGTAACCCTGCAGAAGAACCAAGCTGGAGAATCACCTCAAGGGGCAGACAGAGAAGGTCAACGGAGGAGGCCTGATCTTCAGTTTGCCTCCCTGGGTTGAAGGACGGATCGATAAAGGTATCGTTCACTAGAAGTCAAGTGAATGACAGTAGCAAAAGAAAAAAAAACAGAGCCAAATTTTCCCAGATAACTTTCTACCCTTAAGACCCATTGCTGGTCTCTCTCATTGTCCAATCTGTTTCAAAAGAGATGTTTTCGAAACTCTACCTGCCGCTGGCGTTCTTCTTCCCAGCGAAAGGACCTTGAAGACATCATCGATTCTCACAGAGAACTATTCTCACGGTTCAGTTTCACTTTCCCCCCCAAGGCCTTGTCCACCCTTCCAACCTCCCCACCCCACCGACGGGCAGTGAGGTGGAAGTTCGGACAATGACTCTAGATTGAGATGCTTGCGGGGTCAAAGATCGTTCGCCCATCTCTTTGCTCAGTGCACGCTTCATCCTGCTTCCAAGGTTCATCGGCTAAGAATATAAATCCAGCTGTTCTTACCTCGTGGGTCTGCTTAAGCACCCTGGTAAAATCAGACGGCCTTTGCGATTCCTAGAGAAGAGAGAAGGAATGATGGAGTTGGTAGGACTTCCATTCTTACCTGGTCTTCTCAACAGTCATGGAAATCTAACGTCCTCAGAGATCCCCTTGCTATGACTCCCAGGAAAGTGTTTTTATATATGTACAGAATAGTGCTGGAAGGGATTTGGGAGGACTTCTAGTTCAAGCCCCCTACTCAAGTAGGAGACACTAGACCATCTCGGACAAGGGGCTATCCAGTCTCTTCTTATAAAACCTCCAATGATGAAAAATTCCCTGAAAGGAAGAACAATTAACCAGTAGCGTAGCTTACTGGTTAATTGTTCTTCCTTTCGGGGAATTTTTTCCTAAGGTCTAGGTTGCTTCTCTCCTTGATTAGTTTCCATCTGTCGCTTCTTGTCCTGCCCTCCGGTGCTTTGGCGAATAGGTAGATGGCTAAGGAGTTCTACTCCCCCTCCCCACCTGAAAAGAAATCTGTTCCAAATGCAAAACACAAGCGGAGGAGTTTCAATTTCAGTTTTACTTTCACAGCAGCAAACAGCTTTAATACGGAACAGTTGAGCTAAGCTGCACCCAGGTTCCTTGCTGTCTCCTTCTTGCTCACACAGCAAGTACTGTTTCAATTTCTAAACAGTCTCAACTCTCTCACACACTGACAGGATGCTAGCCAGATGAACACCAATGGATGCTGGTAGGCAGAGGCAGAATTTTCTTCCCTTATTTTCCTCCCGAACCACCTGCCTTGGCGTGTTCGGGTCTTTTCCTGTGTAAGATTGAGAGTATCTTGGCGACGTTTTGACGAGGTCCCACTCGCCATCTTCAGGCTGGTGCTTTCGGCTTCGTGTTTGTGCGAGCAAAGCGTGATCGGAGCTGCTGTCTCTCTATAAATACTGGTGGGGAGGTGTGGTGTGCTGGCTCTGTTGTAAGCGGGCTGGTTGGCTGTGCTGTTATTTCTTGATTGGTTGATGGAGTTGATTGGAGATTGGTTGGCTTTTTTGTAAGAACATGTGTGGCTGAGGTATTGGCTGTGTGTCTATCAGCCTCCTGTGTTGTAATGACCTGGGTAATGGGCTGTGTGATGACCTTCTGCGTTCTATTGTTGTGACATCCAGGGTCTTGTGCCAGTTTCCAGATGTCTGGTAGGCGGGAGGCATTGTCCCGTTTATTCATGTTATGGGGATGTTTCTCTATTTCAATGGCTTCCCTGATTATTCTCTTGTTGAAGTGTTCAGTATTGGAGATTAATTTGGTTCCCTCAAAATTAATTTCATTAATTGGCTTTAAGGTGCTGGAAAAGGGAGGAAGTATTTTCTTCCTTTCTGACTGCGTTCTTGTGTTCTGCGATGCGTGCATTTATTCTCACAAAATTCTCCACAAACACAATATCAGGACAGCCTTCGGCACTGACCAAAAAATAGCCAACATCCTAAGAAACCCCAAAGACAAGATCCAGCTAGAAAACCAAGGAGTTTATGAAATACCATGCAACAATTGCCCAGCCACATACATTGGGCAAACCAACAGGAGAATCTTACGAAAAAGCCAACCAATCTGCAAACATCAACTCCATCAACCAATCAAGAAATAACAACACAACCAAATCCCCACCAGTATTTATTTAGAGAGACGGCAGCTCCAATCACGCTTTGCTTGCACACAAGCACGAAGCCGAAAGCATCAGCCTGAAGATGGCAAGTGGGACCTCATCAAAACGTTGCCAAGATACTGTCAATCTTACATGGGAAAAGACCCGAACACGCCAAGACCTGCATACCTGTACCCATGAAAATTTACAAGTATATACAGCATATATATACACATACATACATACATATATATACACACACACGTTAATTTACTTTATACAAAATCTTAATAACAATAATGGTTTTAAGTAAATGTACATAATACTTTCAGCTTACATTATAATTATAATGTAGTCTATTTTGTGGCAGAATATAAAATAGTGTTTTTTCGGATTTCTACTTTCTGCGTCTTCTGACTAGACTCTGACATAACAATTCCCATATTAAGAGGTATTATACATCTATCCATCATCCCTTATTTGTTTTTTACTTTTTAAGCCTCTATCATAGTAATCTTCCCTTCTAACATTTGCTTATACATATGAACTAAAATAGCTTCTATCCTATCACAGTATGCATAGTAACATTTCCCCAATTTTTAATTTCTAGCTCTATTTTTTTTTAGTCTTTACTAAAACTAATCCCATATTAAGATGTATTCTAGATCTATCCATCATCTCGTTTGTTTTAGTATTTCAACTCTTATTGACTTTTTAATCAGCTTTTTAATCGGCTTTAACCCTTGCTCCTCCCTTGGGATCTTGTATATCCCTCTACATCAGTCATGTTTAATCTAAATGTTTAATCTCTGCCTCCACATTGGCCTCTTGCCGTCTGCTGTCTAATATGTCCCCGCTAGTCCTTCTTTTCTCTAGACTATAAAGGTAAGGGTAAAAGTTCCCCTTGCACATATGTGCCAGTTGTTCCCAGCTCTAGGGGGGCAGTGCTCACCTCTGTTACAAAGCCAAAGAGCCAGCGCTATGCGAAGACGTCTCCGTGGTCATGTGGCCAGCATGGCTAAATACCAAAGGCGCACACGGAACGCCGTTCCCTTCCCACCAAAGGTGGTCCCTATTTTTCTACTTGCATTTTTTTTTTACATGCTTTCGAACTGCTAGGTTAGCGGAAGCTGGGATGAGGAACGGGAGCTCACGCTGTGACGCGGCGCTGGGGGTTCGAACCGCTGAACTTTCTGATCAACAGGCTCAGTGTCTTAGCCGCTTGAGCCACCGCATTTCTCTAGGCTAGCCATACCCAAATCCTGCAGCTGTTCTTAAGTCTCTAGGACAGTCTAATCTGGAAGGATTGGGGGTGAGTGGGGGGGGGACGACCCCGTGTTTTTTTTCTGGAACTTACCATGCTCGCTGGTTCATCGATGGTTTTCTGGATGGAGGCCTTCAGCCCTTGTTTGAGCATACGGGTGAATTGAAAAAAATCATGCTGCTCATTGATTTCAAAGAAGCCCTGCATCTTCCATTGCTGGCGCACTCGGCAGAGCATCCTTTGGGTGGCTGACCAGGTCCTGTAAGGCCGCCGGTACGAGACACTGGACTGCAAGGCCGAAGGGGGGGCAGTGTTAGCCAAGCCGCGAGGCAAGGGGATCAAGAGAGACAGAGAGAGAAAGAGACCCACGGCTTGCCTTTTAGAGAGGCAACAGCACAAGGGGAAAAGGATGGAGGAAAATAAGATTCTCAGAGATACCTTCACTTGCATCATCGAATCCATGATGCCGGAGAGCCAAGGTGAAATCAACCAGAGATCGCTTGATGGTTCTGGTCTCCTTAGAAACTATGGAACCCAGTGGGAAAGCTTAGCAGATGTTTAACCGTCAGTCAATGATCCTGCCAGGATTCCATCCACAAAGACCAGGGGAGGTTTACACGTCCAACACAACAGATCGGGTAGATTTTAGGAGAAGCCCTCCTATTCCACCACCTCTTACAATATTAGACAACGCAGCATCAACAGTGGAGACCTTCGCGTTTCCAGGTAACACTCTTATAAGAGTTTAAGAATCTCTTTCATTCGTTGATTCAGCCAGAGGGCAGGATTCTGCTCGCTGGGTGTCCTCTTTATTAAAAAACAGAAACTGATTTTGCAAAATGAAAATGGATTATAAGGAAGAGGCCTGGAACAGCCCTTCTGAAAACCACACACAAACTTCTTAACCTTTTTTATTCTCCGACAAAGCGCCAAGAATCACACAGAAGCAGAAGAGGTGGCGGGGGAAAAAAACAACAACAAATCAATACAAGAAAAACATTTTATTGTCAGACCTCTTTGCATAACCAGGCCCAGAAGGGAGGAAACTGAGTTTTGAATACTGAGGAATGCATCTACATTGCAGAAAACGAGATCCAGATATGTAGTTTTTCTGGGGTGGAGTGGGGAACATTTAAACAGAGGATCCGTCTTGTGATCCCGGAATGCATGTCTGTATTTCAGAATCTTATCTGAATTATTAATGCAAACGCACACGTATTAATCCTCCTCACTTTGCTTTTTTTTTTTTAATTTAAAGTGCAATGAAAGTGAAGGTTGGAAACTTCGGAATTGAACCAGTTCAATGGAGGCCCTGCCAAGCTCTGTTTTCTCTGACAGAGGGATGCAGGAGGCCGTTGCAGTCCAAAATGGAGCTCGGGAGCCTGTTTTCACTGGCAAAGTGAGTGGGCCACCACAGGTGCCTCCAACATGAATGATGTTGAGCTGGTCACACCCCACCTGTTGCCCCCCCCGGAGGTCAAACATAACCCTGATGTGGCCCTCAATGAAACCGAGTTTTTGACACCCCTGTTCTCGGAGAAAGGAGTAAACCCTGTTTGTAAAATGCCATTGAACGGGGTCATTCAAAGTTTCCAACTAACCCACCTTAACAGCATCTTGACGGGTCACTTGGCTCGAGACATAAATTTTAAAAAATGAAGAATAACAAATTAAGAGGCAAGAATAGTTTTCTCCCTAAGCTGGCAAAACCGAAGGACGATTCTGGAAGGATCTACTACCATCCCTCAGGGGTGTGTTATACGTTCGAGCGGCCGCTTGCACGAAGAAGACCAATGCAATCCAGAGAGTCAAAGCACCACAAAACCACATGAGATGATGCAGGAGAAAAGCAGTGTTGTTGTTGTTGTTTTAAAAAAACTATAAAAACACAACTAGAACCAGTGCCTGGTAAACATCAGTCCTAGTCGAATTTCCAGGCTAAGTTTGGACCCTTAAAAAAAAATAAAAATGGGTGAAACACTCGCTCTGGGATTTCGTATTCGGTAGCATATATGTGGGGATCTCTGCAGGTTGGTTCACAGTTTGGAAACTCGGTCCGTGCCAGGATGGGGTGGGGATAATGGGATCAATCCTGGCTCCCAAAATATCTTGCAAATTGCTGCGCCATTCCCCCAACCTGAACCCTGCAAGGGATCTCCCATCTTCCTCCTCCCTTTTCTCTCTCTTCAGGCAGACTTTTTGTCCGATTTCTGATTCTTCCACATCACGATGGTTATAAAAGTTCCTGAGGAGAGAAACAGAAAGAAAAGGAGAAATCTTCCACCGCTCTGGCCAACGCAAACAGAAAAATTAAAATTTAAAACTCAAGCTACAGCGAGTTCATTGAGTGACCGTTCGTAGTTACGACAGCATGGGAAAAGGTGACTCGGGACCGTTTTTCGCACTTAGGACCGTCACAGCCTCCCCGTTGGTCATGCGATCAAAATTCATATGCTTCGAGATGGACTCATATTTATGACGGTTGTAGGTCCCCTTTTGCGTTCCTTCTGGCAAGCCAAGTCGATGGGAACGTCGGATTCACCTAAGAACTGTGTTACTACCATGTTTCCCCAAAAATAAGACCCAGTCTTATATATTTTTTTTGCCACCAAATCTTATTTTCAGAGGAAGACATCCACTGACTAACCTCACATGCGCATGTCTTCCCTGGGCTCCTTTCTGCTGTCAAGAGGCCTTCAGCAACTTCTTCTGCAGGTGGCAAGGTTTTCCTGAAGGACTCTGGATCGATCCAGAGCTTTTTGTTCTCAGCTCCAGAGGCCTTCAGGATAGATCATATTTTGGGGGAAAATAGGGTAACTTCACCCCCGCAGGGATTCTTTTTGTGGCGAGAAAGGCCGTAAATCAGGGTAAAGTTCACTTAGCAAATGTCTCACTTGATGCGCTCTGAGCTTGCTTGAGAGTACCAAGGACCCCTTCGTCTCTACCCTGAGCTACAAATATTCTCCCTTAAATGTCCCACTTAGCCACAGGAATGCTGGGCTCAACTGCTGTCGTAAGTTGAGGACTATCTCGGATGCTTGATTAAAACTCAAAACGGATAAACAACTAACAAGCGATGGGACCGTAAGGATTGAAACAGACAAAGGGATATCTTTATAAGTTGGATGCCTGGTTTTCCTTCTTTTTCCCTTTTACGTTGGTTTCATTCCTTAGGTTTTGATTTCGACTGCCCAGAGCTTGTGCCTGTTAAATATCATATTAAAAGTTGAGGTTCTTGCAGGGCAGATGAGACAGACGAGACCGAAGGAAGGAAGGAAGGCCTTCTAACTAGCCTTACGAAGCATTTTCAGTGGTCTCCTGTCTTCTTTCAAGCCCCACAAACTGGGATGAAACTCACCAATAAATAGCAACAACACCAGTCCGGCCACTACAGGAATGATCACTGAATATTCTCGGGGTAGAAAGTACTTGTGAATGAGGTGGTCGCTCTCAGTGAAGGGCTGCAGGGGAACAGAAAACGTATCAGTAGCGAGCAGAGGAAAATGTTTCCACGGGTCCCTGAAATATAGCAGGTTGTCTTATTATTTATGAAATTTATCTTCTATATATATATAAAAAAGCAAAATACCAGTCATGCTTCATCAAAAAAATCTCCAGTACCGTAAAGCTTACAAACTTGAAATTGGAACCGTATGTTCCTCTTGGCTTCTAGGGGCTCACTAAGAAAGGATTTTTTGAAATGACCACCAGAGCATTTAGGGTATTTCCTATATTATTATTACTATTAACACGCTCTGATGCTAAGGAGTTCTACTCCCCCTCCCCACCTGAAAAGAAATCTCTTCCAAATGCAAAACACAAGCAGAGGAGAGGAGTTTTAGTTTCAGTTTCACAGCAGCAACCAGCTTTAGTACAGAACAATTCAGCTAAGCCACGCCCAGGCTCCTAGCTGCCTCCTTCCTCACACAGCAAATACTGCTTCAGTTTCCAAACAGCCCTCGACTCTCTCTCACACTGACAGGACGCTAGCCAGATGAATACCAATGGATGCTGGTAGGCAGAGGCAGAATCCCCCCCCGCTATTTTTCTCCCCCAAAACGAAGCCCGACCGCATAGTTTCTCAGCGAAGCACAGGGATAGTGAATATGTTGATAATGCAAAGTAGTCTTAAGGCACTTTCTGGAGATAATAGGTTAGCACAGTGGTGTCTACTGGGAAAAACCAACTTTGGGTGGATTTTCTAGCACTGATGATGTTACCTAGTTGGGTTGTGAAACGTTTGCAAGAAAACAGCCGAGCCCAGAGAACACCAAGGACCTGCTCATAAGCTACATTTTTTTAAGCTGTGCTTTTATTCCTAGATTTATATGGTTTTATTTATGTGGTGGCAAACCATCTAGAGTCACTTAAATGAGAATGACAGGGTAGAAATTTAATAAATGAATAAGTTGAATTAAATTACTGGTTATTCTCATCCCTCAACATGTGAAGAGGAATTGGATTATTCATTGCTGTTTTAAGAGGACAGATCATCTATCTGTCTGTCTGTTTGTCTATCTATCTACCTATTTCCATCCAACCATCTACATCCATATCTATCTATCCATCCATCCATCCATAGATCTATCATACAATCGTTTATCATTTATCTATCCATCATATATTCTCTCTTCATATCATATTTCTCTTTTCTCTTGTCTATCTATCCTCCCCATCATATCTCTCTTTCTCATCCATCTATCCATCCATCCATCCATCCATCATGCAATCATCTACCTATCCATTGTATATATTCTCTATCATATCGCTTTCTCTTTTGTCTGTCTATCCTATCTCTCGATCATCTCTCCTTCCTATCTATCTATCTATCTATCTATCTATCTATCTATCTATCTATCTATCTATCTATCTATCTATCTATCTCTATCATATGTTACGTCTTACCAGTTAATGAATATTTCAGCTTTAACCACAGCAACACAAGAGCACACAAGAGATATAAACTTAATGTAAACTCAGGACGTACCAGGATAATGATCCAGACGGTGTAATAGGCGAAGAGAACCAAGCTGAAGATCACCAAGCCATACCCAACGAATTGGTCACTCACCGTGGCCTGAAAACAGCACAAAACACACAAAAAGCAAGAAGAAATGTTTATTTCATCCCAAAATAGAAAAGGAAGTTCGTTTTTTAAACAAAAACGCACAAAATAAAAATAAACCTCGCCATCCGGCGAGGGTTTTGCAACCTTTTGGCGCTCCGAAGGCGACACAACTGGAGACAGTGTAGCCAAATCGAAACAGGCAACTCCATATTAAAAAATAATAATAATATCAATAAACAAACCGCATACTTTTAACACAGAACACTGCAACTTCTCCCTTTCTTCTCCTCCCTCCTGTGCCTTTTGCAATTGTTTTGCAAAAGGTAGCAACCCGGCTGTCCCCTTTGCAAAAATCAAAGGAAAAAAAAAAGTGTGCCTCACCATTGCAATCCGCCAACCCCAATTCTCTTTTCTGCAACTTGGCTCTGCGATCTGACTAAGGATTAACCTCCTTCCGGCCACGCTGGCCAATCAGGAGCGGAGAAGGCGTGCGAAAGTTCCCACGGACAGTAGAGTTTAGCTCAGAGAAAAGTGCTAGAGGGGTAACCCCACGTAGCCAGTTGGGACTTCCTGAAACATTGAGGAAAAAATAAATAAAATAAATCCCCGGACAATCAAAGACTTATTCAATAGTGAAGACTGAAACGATCAGGAATGATTCCGGGCTTGCTTTATTTTTATTTTTTTAATTTTTAATTTTAATATATTTTTTTTGGTGGGGAAGGCAGACATGGGGGAAAAGCCATGCAGTTTTTCCAACTGTCTGGATATTTAGTGGGTGAAGGTCACAGTTTTTGTGTGTGTGCTGCAATGAATGGAAATACATTTTTAATTGTTTTTTAATTGTAGAATTTGTTTAATAAAAGTTTATTTATATATATATATCTAAAGTAGTTTTGCACAGTGCTCTTAAGAGGAAGTGTTGTCATAGTCTCCAAAATGGATCAGTTGCTATTTTAATATGGATTCTTAAATTTCCTTTTTTTTCTCCCGTTTCCCCCCCTTTTTTTTCTCCCAGTGGGGGTTGCATTGAAATCTGGGGAGTATATTCAAATAATCTCACGTTACACTGTCATCTTATTTTGACCCTGGTATTTTTTGGAAATTCAGGCTGCAGACGTTCATGGCTGTGTCTGTGTTTACACCCACGCTTTCCAAACTCCCCAAAATTTATTGTTGTTTTTTTAAAAACACTACTAGGCGACATCATGTATCCAGGGTCTTGGGTGTATACAGGGGTGCATTTCATACGTGTGCAATTCCCTGCACCTTTCTCTGCAAAGCAAAAAAATAAATAAATACGTATTTGGGCAAATACCTAACCATTGCACATTTTAATAAAATATATACGTTCCCTTTTCTGTGATGAACGTTGTTTTGTACCATAGTGGTAAAATTTATCTAATTCCTTTTGCCCTGGGTCAAATATCTAAGTTTCACAACTTTAGCAATATTTAACTCCCAGAATTCTGGAATTGGATCTACCTATCTTCGGTTTGCCATGATTGATCTACCCAGATCATTAAAAAAAAAAAAAAGCCAATATGAAAACATTTCTGCTTTCTAGTTCAGTGTATGGATTTTGTTTTTCACTTTGCAGGGTCTGCATTTTAATTTCATGGAGATATTTCAATGAGAACGGGCTTTTCATTTTGATCTGGCAATTCACAACGGATTGACTGTGGTTTCTCATTATTTATCCTTGCTTAATTCTGATACTTAATTGTGTTACTTGCTCGCAATTCTCAGAAGAGGTTAGGACAGCCTTCCCTAACTTAAATTGAAATAACTTAGTAGCTGGCAGGTGATTTGAAACGGATTCCTCCTCCTCACCTGCTATGTCTTTGTAGATGTAAGGACAGAATGTTGATGTTTGAGTCAATAGGTTTGTCAGTCTTTTGGGGGCAAGGAATTAGGTGGATTATCCAAAATCCTGATGAAAATAATGTCAGAATATATAGAAGTGGATGTGACACATACATTACTGGGTGGGATACCGTCAGGAGAGATACTAAGTCAGGTAAACAAAACAAAGATGGCAACAGCAAACCATTTCCAGATTTATTTTTGAAATTTATATGCCGTTCATTTTGTGGTTCAAGGTGACTCTGAGCGATTATATAATGTCAGGAAAATAAACTTAATTGTTGACTGCATGCCAGGGGTGGACTGCTGGGGGCTTGGAGAGCCCCCAATAACTTCAGAAAAACAGCAAGGGAAAGCTCTAAATAGGCTTAATTGAAGTTCTGGGCGTTCAGCCAAGAGCATTTCACACCTTGTAAAAGTGTGGCAAGCTAGATAAGCAATCCACTCAACCCTTGCAAGGGGGGAGCCATGGAGAAAATGCGATCACTTAGCCACTAGCCTCCGAGGGGATTAATTCTCAAATAATAAGAATCATGTCATTCACCAGAAATTCCACTAAGTCTCCCAAGATCCCTCTCACGGTCACTGCTATTAAGCCTGATTTCACCAAGTGTTTTATTTAAGTATTTAATAAATGTTTTGGGGTGTATTATCCTTTTTAAGGTAATTAGGCCACATACACCCAGTCACATGACCACCTAGACATGGCCCACCCAGCCAGTCATTAGGGCAGAGAGCCCCTTGCTAAAAAATTCGAAGCCCACCCGATCGCATCCATTTAATCTCCAGGGTTTGAGAACAGCTGTGTGTGTGTGTTTGTGCGTCCGTGTCAAGATTTTGACAGCAAAAAACGAAAAGAACAGCACAGACGCTCGTTGTGATGTACCAAAGAAAACCCAATCTTTATTTCCCACCCCCAAAACCATTACATTTGATTTTATAGTGATTTTTCTTCTTCTTTTATAACTGTGGCTTCTCTACATCAGGAACCAGGTAACAGAGAATACAAAACAAGACTCTGAATCGAAGACAGCACAGCATTCAATACAAAAATGATAAATACTAGGAGTTAAAACAGGAGAATATGCAGCTCTATGGCTGATTCTTCTCCGGGCCCAACACTTTTTGAAAATATATTTGGAAATGGAGCAGCAGGGGTGGGTGGAAGGAAAAAAATTATATAAAAAAAAATCTTTTCTATAAATGCTTTTTAAGGATTTCAGTTTTAATCTACTTTTCAGATTTCAAAGTTCAGAACACATCAAAACTCTCTCTTCTGGCAGTTCTCTACCTTAAATTTTGCATAGTCCGTTTTCTTTCTCTCTCTTCCCAAAAATATCTCTCCTGCTATAGAAATATCTGAATATAAATCGCGCGTGCCTTTTGAATCTCTTTTAAAAAGTTTCATTTGCTTTCCAAGAAAATAAAACGCAATCTCTTCTCCCTTAACAACCCCCTGAAAAATATGGGCTTAAAAAGCAACTGCCAACTAAGAAAACGTCACTTCTTAAAAGCAAATGGTGAAGAATTTCAACTTTACTCTTTTACATTCCAAGTTCGTTTGATTTTGGGAGTCGGGGCAAAAGGATCTTTGTCCTTAGAAGCTGGCAAGGGAAGAGGGAAGGTTATGCAGTTTTGAAGTTGGCTTAGGTGGAAAAAAATCAGATTTATTTATTTTTTATTGAGGGGAAAGAACTGGACAGCCACAAAATTTTGGGTGTCCGAGAAATCATTGTGCCTTTAAGAGACCAGCTCCGTCTACGGAGCTAAGAAACAAGTAAAACCAGCCAACTTTAAGGGTTGCTTACAGGGAAATGGCGTTTTCTTCTAACAACTCCTGAGATCACGTGAAGGAGAAATCTGCTCTCCAGTGGATCCCTCTCCAGGAGGGGGCGTCCTGATCCGTACCTAGCGGGGTGGGAAGAAATACCTTCCAGAGGTTCACAACCAGAGTGCAGGCCAGCTGCCTCCATCAAGTTATTTTTTTTTTTAACTTTCCTTTTAAAACTTTTATTTTGTTTCCAAAGGGGAAGATTGAACGGCAGAAAGAAGCATCGTTAAAAAAAAAAAAAAAAAAAGCAAGCCATTTAAGCGTGGATCACCGTGGCGACCCAAACTATTTTAAAAAGTGTTAATAAAAAAAAAAAGAAATAGGGAATTAAATTTTCTGAAGGCGCTGGGGGACTGAGAAGGATGCTAATTTTGCACCGAGATAGAAGGATGCTTTGTCTGCAACGATGACATTGTAAAATTCTTCATTGGAAATGAATTATGCTCTCATGGCCTCGTTGCCATTTTATTATTTTTTTGCAAAATCGGAGGGGGTTTGTGTGTGTGTGTTTAATCATCCCTCCAGAGTTTTCTTTTTCTTTTTCCTGCTGCAGAACCACAACCAAGCCCAAAACAAGTCTACGGATTTGGCACCGTGCGTGGAAGGAGAACAGAAGCCAGCTGGGCTCTCTTCCTGGCCGGGCTAGCTTCACGGCTCGGGTTGGGGATGCCATTCCGATGTTTCGCTGAATCTTGGGTTCTTGGATCCCAGATGGATGGGCGAGCGTTGAACACCCCACCCCCCCAAAAAAGTTGGAAGGAACGCAACGAGCGAGAAACTAAGAGAAACCCCAACTCTTTTGTTGCTTTCCTCCCTCCCTGCTCAAGTTTGACATAATTATAAAACAACAGCCTGACAGATACTATAAGCAATGAAACAAGGATTTAAACCCCACTCCTTCCAAAATTCGCAACGTACACCAGCCTGCTGGGTTGATCAACAACAACAAAATTAATATATTTTTAAAAAAAAAAATCAAAAGGGGAGAAGAAGGTTAACCGTGGTGTAAGGAGGTCAAATTAAAACCAACCATTTTCCAAATGGCATCTCTAGCAGAGGTGGTATTTAACGGGTTCTGACCAGTTCTGGAGAACCGGTAGTGGAAATTTTGTGTAGTTCAAAGAACCGGCCAATGCCACCTCTGACTGGCCCTGCCACTATCTATTCTCTGCCTCCTGAGTCCCAGCTGATCAGCTGGGTCTTCTTTGGTTGCCCTGCAAAGGAGAACGGAGCTGGAAAGCAGGTTAGTGGGGTGGGGCGGGAATGGTATTTTGTAGTATCCTTCCCCTGACATGCTCAACAAGCCACACCACACCCAAGCCATGGACACAGAACTGGTAGTAAAAATGTGTGAATCCCATTGCTGATCTCTAGGTTAATTGTCATGGATAGTGCTTGGCTAGGTGTGACCAATATCTTAAAAACAGCAGAATTAGCCCACCAGAGAAATAATAAAAAAACCATATTATCAAACTCTCCTGCCTCACCCATTCGTGATAGGACAGGCCACCGGAGACCCACAGAGGTATCTCAAAGCAGCTTTGGCTTCTTCCAATTCACCAGGTCCTTCTTAGAGGACCATCACTTGTGAATTGTGATGGACCTGTTATAGAAAAACTCCAGAGGACCTTTTCTGACGTGGTGGTAGAAAGATTTGAAAGGCCCCCAACTTCCAGATGGGAGCTTTCCAGGTCTGTCCTGGAGATGCTAGACCAAGGGTCTTCCAACTTGGCAAGTTTAAGACTGGTGGACTTCAGCTCCCAGAATTCCTGAGCTAACATGACTGGAGGAGGAATTCTGGAAGTTGAAGCCCACAGGTCTTCAAGCTGTCAAGTTTGAAGACCCCTGTGCTAAACCTATCCCAAGTTTCTTCTTTTTGCTGAAGACCAGGGTCAACCTGGGATGGCCGGGGAGGGTTTGAGGCTCTCTGAACTGCCCGACACAGTGGCCTGGAGCTGGGTTGGGAGTCTTCAACTCATACAACCCTTGGAAAGCTCAGCCGAGATAGGAGAGGGACGTTGTGGTCAGTGGTTGGGTGGAGAACCCAACTTTTGGCCGATTCTCACCCACTATCCTGCTACCACTCCAGGGACCACAGGCCTGGCCTGTGATGTCTATGAGCCCCTCTGCCCAATTCCTGATCCTGTTCCGAGTTCCATTTGCATACTCTTGTTTTAGAAGTCAGTAGTCTAAAGGCAGGTGGGGGAAATGACACCCCGAGCCATTACTAAACCGTGCGAAATGTGTGTGTGACTCAACTGATGCCTACAAGGCCAGGTTAGTTTTCTTGAAATGAGGAAATTCTGAGCCCCTCCCCACCCCCACCAACAAGTGAAGGATGGGAGGGAGATCCTACGTGTAGGATGACACTGCACAGGAACAAAGCTACAGGTAGCTTGCAGAAGTCCCAACGTAAGAACGCAACATGGGGGAAACCAGCTCGCACCTTCTGCACTGAGCCCTAAAAACCTGCTGTGCTTCCTACACAAATCTCAACCTTTGGATGGAGAGGGCAATAAAGCATCCATCTGATGGAAAGACCGACCGATCCAGGGAGTTTTTCCCTTCTCCCCACACCTTCCAAACGTGATAGAACCTAGTTGAGGACATACAACTGAGTGATGATTGCTGATGCTACCCTCCTCATTTCACTGCTTATGGAGCCTGGGTTCAGCTCAAGACTCCACACGCTCAATGGGAAAGCAAGTGAACGGAGAACATGTTGGTATGTCGCGATGGAACCTTCTCCACCCATGTTTGGATGGGAAGGAAGGAGGCCCTGCATACCTTCTCAACGCTCAACGCCTCTGTTTCAAATCAAAACCCAACCGAGGAGAATCTTAACCCAACGTGTTTTGGGTCTAGAAGGCAACAATGTTGGAATTGATAGGGGATATTTGTCTACTGTAACTATACCAAGCGAAAACAGAAACCCCCCAACAGGCTTGGAGCTCTCTCCACCCCTCACCTGGCAGCAGTTTGTGTGTTATCCAAAACAACTGGCTTTAAAAAATAATAATAATGAAAAAGTCAAGAGTTAGTATCCCTTGAGGAAAACCAAAGCTTTTTCCTGGGCGCGTCTGAGATTCTTCAAGAGTCACCTTGCATGGTTGCTGGCCAAGGTCCTTCCCCTTCCTTGTCCTGCAGGAGGAGGAGGACTTTACGCTAAAAGCTGAACTTGCACACGGCATCTGAAAAGCTTTCCAGGGATCATGGAGGCTTGAAAGGTTTTTTTTTTTTTTTTTGAGACCAAAACCACACAAGCGGCTTCCTATGAAAGGCAGAGTGTGAGGACGACTTCCGGTTCGAAGCGGCGATGTTAAACCGGGCCTTCGGTTTCTCGAGCATCAGCCCTTGGAAGGGATAATAAACGCACGAGAGGAGAGACGCAGACGAACCAACCGTTGAATCTTTGCGATGGCCGTGGCGAGCAGCGCTTCCAATCGGAGGCTTTTCTTGGACGGGTGGGAGGGAAGCGTTCACAGTGGTGTAGACTAGGCAGTGGAGGAAGGATGGGTCAAACCACGCTCGCCAAACCGCGGGCGCTCGGTAACGAGAGCCGTCCTGAGTTGCTGTCCCTCCCAGGGAGCTGTTGCCTTGTGGCAAGACAGTCGATCCCCATGTCCTTCCAAATATCGTTGGCGTCACCTTCCCAGATCCCAGATAAAGTGCCCAATGATGAAGTACCTCGGGGCAGGGGAGGAGTGCTTGGATTGCAAAAAAAATAAAAAATAAAAAATTGAGAAGTCCTGCCCGGAATGTTATGTGCGGAGAAGATTAAAAAGAAAGGAAGAAAGAAAAACGGGGTTGGGTGGGGTGGGGAGGAAAGGACCCCACTCCCCCTAACTGCAGAGACAGGTTTCCACCTGGGGTAGTTCACATTTAATGGGTTTCGATGACCACTGGCTCGTAAACTCCAGACGAGACTCTGCAGGAGAAAAAAGACACTGTGATAGAAGAACGTGTGGTTTAAAAAGAACAGAAGGAAGAACGACTGAAACTAAGAAACGTGGACCAGTTTGGGGCTCCAGGTGTACAGAGGTGCACTTAGAAAATCCGGCATTCTCCCCAGAAATGAGGCTTAAACCCCAAGTATTGAAAAGCGACCGTTGCAGGACCGTACCTGTTTGCTAGCTGAATCCCACTTAGGGTAGTCGTGCCATCTCGGCTCACAAACAGCCTCAGGTTACTATCTGGAAGACAAAAAGGAAGAGGAGGGGTGCAATTGCAGAGATATCCAGAAAGCAAATTAGATTAGATTAACAGAGTTGGAAGGGACCTTGTAAGTCATCTAGACCAACCCCCCCGCCTAAACAGGAGATCCTACACCATTTCTGACAAATGGCAGTCCGGTCTCCTCTTGAAAGCCTCCAGGGATGAAGCTCCCACAACTTCCGAAGGCAACTTCGGTTCCATGGGTTGATTGGTCTCAGTGTCAGGAAATTCCTCCTTATTTCCAAGTTGAATCTCTCCTTGATCAGTTTCCATCCATTATTCCTTGTCTGGCCTTTGGGTGCTTTAGAAAATAGCTTGACCCCTTCCTCTCTTGGGCAACCCTTCAAATATTGGAAGACTGCTCTCCTGTCTCCCCTGGTCCTTCTCTTCACCAGACTAGCCAAGCCCAGTTCCTGCAGCCGTTCATCGTATGTTTTAGCCTCCAGTCCCCTAATTATCCTGGTTGTTCTTCTCTGCACTCTTTCGAAAATCTCAACATCTTTTTTATAGTGTGGTGACCAAAACTGGATGCAGTACTCTAGGTGTGGTCTTACTAAGGCCTTCTTACAAGATGTTGGGAAAATGCCAGCTCGGCTGGAAGGAGGGGTCAAACAGGGACCTAGCTTGGAATCCTTGCGCAGCTGCAAGAGGCATAAGCTGGAACTTGCCCAAGAGCTATGAATCTGGTCCTTTCCAGGGAAAGGCAAGCAGTCCGGAAAGATTCTTGTAACTCAGGCAGAAAACAATAAAGTTGCTTTCTTCAGCTACTTACGAGTGGGCTCTGGTTGCCTGCACCTAACAAATGAACGCCTGCGACAGGGGTTTGGGCTCTCAATCCCAGAATCCCCCAGCCAAGGCTTAGGAATTCTGGGAGATGCAGTTCAAGGTGAAGTTGGAAAGTTGGAAGGCTGCACGAGGGGCGAAGGACAACTGGAAGGAAGTTTCTTTAGCGGGTGGGTGGGACATCTCACCTTCAGTGTTGCTGACGTTGGTGAAATCTTGGCTTTGCATGATCTTCTCCACAATGTCACCTGCGTCGATCCGGGTGTCATCAACCCAAGTGGGGTGGCTTTCTACCGAATCCTTTTTCCTTCTGCAGGAAAAGAGGTGAACAAAGATAGGGGGAAATAGGCAACAAATCTCTCGTGTTTGCAATGAAATGACCTTAATGGCCAGGCTTATTTTAAGTTGGATGAGATGTTCTCCTCCAGTGGTGGTATGCTACCGGTTCAGTGGGGAAGAATGGGGACCAGTCCGGGAGTCTGGGGAGGACTCGAATGAGGTCTTGCGTCCAATGCAGGGATGGGGCCAGGACCATCTGGGAGTGGGGTGCTGATTCCAGAGCCTCCAGAGTCTGGCAGCAGCAAGGCAGAGGAACAAGGGGAGCCTGTTCCCAGTGCGCGTGTGCACAGAGCTGCTGGAAGGCAAGAGCAGCTGAAACAAAAGGGGTGACTCGGGAGTAAGGCTGGGAGGGGATTGCCCCTCCCATAAGGGATAAAGGAAGTGCAAAGGTAGAGAAACCTTTGCAGGAAGCAAAGTCATTTGCTCTGTTCGGATTAATAGTTGAAGCTCTGTGTGGACTTTATACCTTGTTTGGCTTTTTTTTTTCAGTTAATTTGGCACTTAGTAGCAATTCAAAGGAGAGAAAGGTGGGTGCTTATCTCAAGGGACTGTTTGGGACTAATGACGGGCTGGGAATGAACATAATTCCCAGCGTTGAAATAAAACAAGACTTGTTTTAACTAAATGTGTGCTAAATTACGGCCTAGGGAAACCTTGGTCAGAACAGGTGGGGGGGGTGGATTGCTCCTAACGTTTTGTTTCTTCATCCTCTCAGCCGATTGGCTTGTTAGGGGCGCGCGCACACATGCGATCCTCCCCCGAACTGGTTGTGACTAAGGTAGGATCCCACTATTTTTCTCTTTCCGCAGTTCCATCTCACTGTACTTACCGAGAAGATCTGTCTGACAAAAGGTTTGGCCTGGGGGGTCTTGGTGGCTTCTCCAATCTGTGCTCCCGTTCGCCCTCCGGGCATTCGACCGTCATGCTGAGACCTCCGGAGGCGCTGCTGCTGGTGGACGTGTTCCGGCGGTGGGTCAGGTCCGACAGACTGGAGGATCTGGAGTGCTCGGTGCTGTATCCTGCAAATGAGAACATCAGGGCAACGTCAACGGGCAGGCCGGGAACCATCTGAACCCAGAATTTTGTTCCCAACATGGCCCACCGGAAGAACACCCGAAGGTCCTTAGCAGGAGACGGGAGATGGACCTCTTCTGCATCTTCTTCTGATGTTACCTGAGACTTGAAAACAAGCTACTTTCACTGCAGAAGTGATCTTTAGTCTTCAGGACTAATAAACTGATTATCATGTAGGATAAACCAATCCTAATGAATTTAGCCACCTCCCTCTCCATTTAACAGCAACTCAGTCAGAATAGAGCTGGAAGGGACCTTGAAGGTCTTCTAGTCCACCCCCCTGCTGAAGCAGGAGAACCTATATTATTTCAGACAGGTGGCTGTCAACTCTCTTCTTAAAAAACTCCAGGGATGGAGCATCCACAACTTCTGGTGGCAAGCTGTTCCACTGGTTAATTGTCCTCACTGTAGGAAGTTTCTCCTTAGTTCTAGGTTGCTTCTCTCCTTGGTTAGTTTCCATCCATCCATCCATTTCCTTCCTTCCTTCCTTCCTTCCCTTCCTCCCTCCTAAGGGGATAAAACAAGGACCCTGATTGTTGGGGGACAGAGGCTGACTCTGTAAACTGCTTAGAGAGGGCTCCTTCCTTCCTTCCTTCCTTCATCGTAGGACTGCAAGGGACCTTGGAGGTCTTCTAGTCCAGCCCCCTGCTCAAGCAGGAGAACCTATACTGTTTCAGACAAGTGGCCGTCCAGTCTCTTCTTAAAAACCTCCAGTAATGGAGCGCTCATGATTTCTGGTGGCCAGCTGTTCCACTGGTTAATTGTCCTCACTATTAGGAAGTTTTCTCCTTAATTCCAGGTTGCTTCTCTCTTTGACTGCTTTCCGTCCGTTGTTTCTTGTCCCGCTTCTCTGGTGCTTTGGAGAATAAAATTGTCCCTCTCCTCTTTGTGGCAACTCCTCAAATAACTGAAAAACTACTATCCTTTTCCCCCTAGTTTTTTTTTCTCTAGACTGGCCAAACCCAACTCCTGCAGCCGTTCTTCATATGTTTTAGTCTCCAGGCCCTTAATCGTCTTAGTTGCTCTTCTTTGCAGTCCAGTCCTTCTTTTTCCAAAGTCTCAACCTCTTTTTTTGTAACGTGGTGACCAAAACTGGATGCAGTATTCCAAGTGTGGCCTTACTAAGGCTTTATTAAAGCGGTACTAATTCTCCATCAGAATGCCTTGGGCTGTGAATATCCCAAATTTACAGCAATAGTGCATATTTATCTATTAAACACCCCAATACAAAAAAAAACAACGACGACAAAAACCAACAATTCTTGCTGGCTTAGCTAGAATAAAAGAAATATCATTCTTTAAAACAATAATAATAACTTGTATGCCAAATCTGACTCCAATGACCCCTGAGTAAAAACTAAAATAAAAATAAATTTTTTTAAAAAAAACTAGGAACAAAAAATAGTTTTTCAAATATTCATGATAGAAAGGGCAGATAAATACCCAATTTGGAAGGGGACTCAGTATCCCATATGGATGCCATAAATGGATGGTCTTAAGTGTATTTATTAAACATTAAATCAAAAATTAAAATTAAATTAAATCAGTAGTAAAAAGAAAATGAAAACCCTCTTTCTGGTTAAGCTAGGATAAAAAAAATCAAAAATTTAAAGAATTGCTATTACATTTGTAAAAATTTATCATTTTGTTTTAGGTCTGGTTCTGCCTGGGAAAAAGACTGTTAGAAATTAGACCTCCATTCTGATCGGCTTATGAAAACTCAGCTCTTGATGGGATGGACACTGACCAGAGATTTTGGAATGTTGGCTGGCATAGCTTGAATTTCGCGAGTGGCCAGAATGAAACACTTCTTCTGGACTTGATAAGTTCTGGTCTGGTTCTTCTAAAACCCCTGGAAAGGAAATAATAATAATAATAATAATAATAATAATAATAATAATAATAATAATAATAAAAAATAATAATAATAATAATAATAATTAGCTGCGGAGCTGATCATCTTTCATCAAGTGAAATAAGGAAGCTGAATGTTCTAAACTCTAAAAGGTAAAGGATTAGGGTTCTAAAGCGAAGAAATTTTGGAATAAAATTTAATTCCAAAATAAAATAAATAAAATAAAATAAAATCTGGCTGCAAGAAATAATTGGTTTAAAAATCAAACTCAAGCCTGAAAATGTTCTTATTAGGGATAATCAGTGGTGAATATAAGAAAGACACTGAATATATAATACATATACTGACAGCAGCTGGAATAATGTATGCCCAAAATTGGAAATTAGAGAGTAGTCCCACAGATATGATTATAAAGAAAGTTATGATATATATATATATGGTATTCAACTTTGTTCGGGTATTTTCCCGCGTCATTGTAGTTGTGCTTTTAAAGTTGTAGCGACGTTTCGGCAGAATCTCATCTGCCATCATCAGGCTTCTGTATTGTGTTCGTCTGTGAGTCAGACTTTTACAGAGGTTTCAGTTTTAAATTTGGGGCAGCCTACTGCTGTGCCAGAATGGTTTTTTCTTTATCCTGATTGGTTGGGAGTCTTGGTCTGTGTTTATTGGTCTTGGAGTTTGCTGTGTTCTGCTGGATTGGTGTTTCTAATATCTTCTATCTGTTTTGTGGCTTTTTTTGTGTCTTGATTGGCTGGCAACATTGTGTTCCTGTATTGGAGGCTTTTAGTGCAGCTTGGCTCCGAGTAAATGGACGGCTATCATTTGTTAGGAAACTAGGTTTCATCTGGGTGCCTGGTTGGGGTGTGTTTGAGCTGGAGGTATCAGGGGGGATCTGTTTGTGCCCAAGTGTTTGCCTGGCTAGTGGTGTGGAGATTTTTTTGTTTGTGAGTGCAGGCTTCCAAATGATTGAGTCTGGTGGAATCATCTCTTCTCTCTCTCTCTCTCTCTATATATATATAATATATATGTATGTATGTAAATGAAAATGGAAAAGTCGATGCCACAACTTACCGCAAAAAATTGTATATATGATTTGTTTTTAAAAGTGTAAAAATTTATTAAAAGTAATTAAAAAAAAAAGAAGAAGGAAGCTGAATGGTCTAAACTCTAAAAGGTAAAGGTTCCCCATGCACATATGTGCTCGTCATTTTCGGCTCTAGGGCGCAGTGCTCATCTCCGTTACAAAGCCAAAGAAGAGCCAGCGCTGTCCGAAGTCGTCTCTGTGGTCATGTGGGCGGCATGACTGAATGCCAAAGGCGCATGGAACGCTGTTACCTTCCCACCAAAGGGGTTCCTAATTTTCTACTTGCATTTTTTTACATGCTTTTGAACTGCTAGGTTGGCAGAAGTTGGGACAAGGAACGGGAGGGAGCTCACTCTGTGACGCGGCGCTAGGGATTCAAACCGCCAAACTGCTGAGCTTTCTGATTTACAAGCTAAGAATCTTAGCCACTGAGCTACCGCATCCCTTATAGGTCTAGACTCTAAACCAAAGCTATTAAAAATTTAATTTTTTAAAATTTTAATTTTTGCATTTGTGGGGGAGAGGGGAGGAAGGAGGAGAACTGTGTAAGTGACTTAATCCCTTCCAATTTTGAATCTTTCTCTCCCAAATTTGGGACCGGGTAAGGAAATCCCCCTTGGTTCATACCTGACCCCAGGATGGTGGCCCTGGGCTTGTTCTGACGGACGGAACCGATTGAAGACGCTGCATTGGTGCTGGGAGTTACAGTCCGGCTGGTTCCCTCCCCTTTGCAGGTGAGCTCAAGGCTCGAGTCTTGTCCTGGGATGGCCACGGATTTGGCCGTGGAAGGTGGGCTGCGAAAAGGCAGAAAAGGGCTTTTATTAATTCTTGAGGAGGGGAGAATAAAAATAAAACCAACCACCCAACAGCAAAAATCTTGGATTGAAGATGGAAATATAAAAGCACTGGAAACCGAGCAATCTGGGAATAGGCTGAAATTTCCTCTTTTCTTCCCCCCATAATGTGAAAAGGTGTTTTTTAGCCTTACACACAGGGGTGGGATTCTACAAGTTCGCACTTATTCGCTAGAACCGGTTGTTACCATTCTAAGCAGTTCGGAGAACCGACTGTTAGAAGAAATTACTGGGCTAATCCTGTAAGGAAGGCAGGAAGGAAATATTCTGGTGTTGCTTACAGAAACTGCCTCTCCGTTAACCCTTTTTACATTCTTGACAGGACTAGACTTCCTGTCTCAGGAACATCTCTGGAGTTTTTTTTCCTCCTTTGCTGGTACTTTGCTTGTGTGGAGTGACCATTCAAAGTTACAATGGCACTGAAAAAAGTGATTTATGACCATTTTTCACACTTATGACTATTGCAGCATCCCCACAGTCACGAGAGGCCAGGTGAGGAGATACGTGCCTCGATGTGAGTGGTATTAAGTAGGCCATACCCAGCCAATAACATGACCACCAAGCCATGCCCACCAACTAAGCCACACCCACAGAACCGGTTGTTAAAAAATTTGAATCCCACCCTTGCTTACACACCATTGTGACACCGGTGGACTTCAACCAAGCTGGTGACAAGGTCTTGCAACCCCCCCCCCCCAACACACACACGCACCTACGCAACAGGTGTGTTTCTTTTCCTGCTTGCCTTGGTTACCGGTATGGAATTGCCAACACCTTTTGCCTACTGCATGCCACACCCCTGCCAGGTATGCCTAAGCTGCTGGTAGCTAATCAGCAGCCACCTCCTTGGAAAGTCAACAACCACATACCTGTTGCTTTGTTCAACAATTTTTTTAAAAAAAATCTCTTTTATTTTTCGCAAATCTAGGTGCCCTGGAATAACGTTGTAGGATCCAATCAGTTTGGTTACCGGGACCAAAGGTTTTAAGTCTTCCGAGTTCTTGGATTTGTGCTAGAGCGCCCATCCTTCAGGGAATGTGTGCTGTTCTGTGTGTGGTATTTATATGGTGCCTGGTTGCGTGCGGCTTTTTAGAGGTTGACTGGGGTGTGGGGGATGGCTGGCTTTTAAATAGTTGGTTGTTGTTTGCTTGCTCACCTTTAGTTTACTTCATTGTCATTGCAATGGAATTAAATACCATCTTCAGTGTACATTACGACTATGAACATGAAACACGAACACACATCCCATGCAATTGAATTGAAAACCCCCTGGTATTGCATGAATATTGCACTATACAGCAGAATTCAACAGAGCTACTGCCCTGGGATGGAAGCTGTTTTTCAGCCTATTTGTCCTTGTTTTTATTATTGTCCTGTACCGTCTACCAGATGGTAATAGTTCAAAAAGAAAAAGGGTGGCCCTTTGATGAGATGGATCTTTGAGAATGTTTTGAACTTTCTTAAGGCAGCGGGAGCAATAAAGCTCTTCCAAAGAAGGGAGAGGGCAACCCATGATCCTCTGGGCAATGATGTTAACCTTCTGGAGTGTTTTCCGATCTATCAAGTACCTTCTAAGTACTTGTGAGGCTACTGATAAATCAGCACCCCTTTTGATTGACAAGGGGCCTGTTTGCCCAGGCTTCAATCTCTGGCTGTTTTTGTCCCGGCTCGCCCAACAATCTTAGTAGCTGCAAAATTCGAATCTGTGCATTGCGGGGGGTGAGGCTACCAATGAGTTCAGAACGCTCTGCTAGAGAAAAATTTCCTGAAGACGGGCTAAAGGAGGAAAACTCGGAAGACGAACGCTCTGGTTCTGGAGACCAACTCAGGTTGGATCCCCTTTCTGTTTTTCTCCTTTCCAATCTTCCCCAACCCAGGCTGGTGGTTGCTACCAGCAAGGTATCAGAGGGGACATCAAGAGCTATGGAGATATCCTAGCCTTTGAAACGCCCTCCCAGAAGGGTTTTAAGCTTCCCCAAAGACTCACGTTTTGAAACAAGGGTCTCCGGATAAGAGGGACATGCCAATCGTCACCTGTGAAAGAAAGAAAGAAAGAAAGAAAGAAAGAAAGAAAGAAAGAAAGAAAGAAAGAAAGAAAGAAAGAAAGAGGGAAGAAAGGAAGAAAGGGGGGGAAGAGAGGGAAAGAGAAGGAGAAAGGGAGAGGAAGAGAGACAGAGGGAGAGAGAGAGAGAGAGAATGAGAGAAAGAGGGAAAGAGATTATTTCTGATATCTGGCCAACCGAGCAGCTTCCGTAACTCGAGACATATGGTATTTTCTACCTCCCCACCCCCAAGCTGTTATATCTGCTAAACAATCTTTGGAGTGGAAATCTAGACAAGGAAGAGTGTGATAAAACTGCACCCACAAACACACATACACACACAGGTTATGGATTGTGAACAGAGCCTGTGACCAAGCGATTACCTTTCTGCCCTATTTTTCTTCAACTTCCCCCCCGCCTTCCCTTGGGTTTTTTTGGCTTTGTCTTCCATTTCCTTTTCTTTTTTCTTTCCTTACTTGCATTATTGGTTTTTATGTCCCAGTGTCAACATTTTAGTAAAAATGAGGTGCAAAAGAAGAGACAGGCCCCTTTCAGAGGGTGTTAAGAAATAGAAAAAAAGGTGAATAAATAAAAAAGAAAGCGTGCTCCCTTGTCCAGAATAAACAAGGTACCAGCATCCTTGGAGCTTCTGTGGCGCAGTGGTTAGGAGTGCGGTACTGCAAGCTACTTCTGCTGCAGCCAGCTGCCTACAATTTGGCAGTTCAAATCTAATCAGGCTCCAGGTTGACTCCGCCTTCCGTCCTTCCGAGGTGGGTCGAATGAGGACCCAGATTGTTGGGGGCAAGAGGCTGACTCTGTAAAGCGCTTAGAGAGGGCTGTGAAAGCACTATAAAGCAGTATATCAGTCTTAAGTGCTATTGCAATTGCTATCCTGGGTTTCGTTACTAGGTACGTTCTCTATTTCATCCTAGCCGCCATTTTATTATTTATATTTACTTGCAGGGACTCCTTGTTTATGAAGGGACCGTTCGAAGAACGGTGCTGAAAAAAGGCGACTTACGACCATTTTTTTCCACACTTGCGACGGGTTGCAACCTCCCCATGGTCACGTGATCGCAATTCAGAGGCTTGGCAACGCGCACTTACGACGGTTGCTGTGTCCCAGGGGAAGCAAAATCAACGGGGAAGCCGGATCTACTCAACTAACTTATCAGTTGCAGCGATTGGCTTAACAACGGTGGCAAGAAACAACGTAAAAATGGGGTGCAAAGTTCACTGAACCAATGTCTCACTTAACAACAGAGGTGTTATAGTGGTGGTCGCAAGTTGAGGGTGACCTGGGCTTGTTTGTTACATTTATTTGCCGCCTATCTCGCTGTGAGTCTGCTCCTTTTTTGGGGGAAAGCATCTCCAGCACTTCTCTCAGAACCACCCCGTCCGTCCGCCCCATCTTTCCCTGCACCCAGAGATCCTCTAGACTTACCTTCAGGATGGAATTGTCCTGCCTGGTGTTCTTGGTGTCGTATCCTTCCAACAGGCAGCATCGGACGGTCAGGCCCGAGCCGGCGAATTCGGCCAAGTTCAGGTCAGTGAAACCCAGCTGGAAAAGCCCAACGGAGGAGCGTGAAAAGCTGCACGATCCCCAGGCGAATCAAAAGGTATTACTGTCCCTTCTGAGCTCCAGGAAGAGCCGTTTGGAAAGATTGGGCAACCGTTGGTCTGAAAGGGTGTAGGGTCTCCTGCCTGGGCAGGGGGTTGGACTAGAAGACCTCCAAGGTCCCTTCCAACTCTGTTATTTTGTTCTGTTCTGTTCCGTTCCTCTATTCTGTTCTTGTCCTGTCCTGGTTCTATTCGGTTCCATTCCTCTGTTCTGTTCTGTTCCTGTCTTATCCTTGTATTCTGTTCTGTTCTGTTCTGTCTTGTGGTGTTCTATCCTATCCTTGTTCTATTCTAGTTTTATTTTGTTCCTTTGTCCTATCCTGTTCTGGTTCTGTCCTATTCTTGTTTTGTTCTATTAAATTCCATTCCTCTGTTCTGTTCTTGTCCTGCCCTGCCCTATCCTAGCTTTATTCTATTCTAATTCTATTCTGTTCCGTTCCTTTGTTCTGTTGTGTTCCTGTCTTGTTGTATTCTACTGTTTTTGTTGGGTTTTATCCTATCCTTGTTCTATTCTAGTTTTATTCTGTTTCTCTATTCTAATCTGTTCTTGTTTTGTCCTATCCTAGCCTTGTTCTGTTCTGTTCTATTCCATTCCTCTGTTCTGTTCTTGTCCTGTCCTATCCTTGTTTTATTCTATTCTGTTCCATTCCATTCCTCCGTTTTGTTCTTGTCCTATCCTAGTTTCATTCTCTTCCCCTCTTCTCTTCTGTTCTGTTCTTGTTCTGTCCTATCCTACCCTATTCTAATACTATTCTAATTCGACTCTACTTTACTCTCTATTCATTTCCCCCCCTTAACCTTGACCTCGTTTTCCAGAAAACCCTGATCATCCTGGTAAAGAACCAGGATTACCATCAGCCTGGCAAGGGAAGCGTTAACTCGCTCGGGAAAGGTTGCATAACCAAGAACATGCCAGGTCAGTGAAGTGGAAAAAGTTCACTCCCATGTATGTGTACACAAATATAATAAGGCACTCTTTGTCCTAGGCGCATCCCAGGATCCACACCGCCAGCCCGGGAAGAGAGGAAGAATGGAGAGTTGGGGATGAAAGTTGGTTTGGGTTTCTTAGGGGGGGCAGGTTGAAAGGGAAGCATCTCCAGGCAGGTTACACAACACACACACACACACACACACACAGAGGCAGTCCTTGACTTACGATAGTCCGTTCAGTGACCGTTCACAATGGCACTGAAAGAAGCAACGAGGGCCGTTTTTCACTCTTATGACCGTTCCAGCCTCCCTGAGGTCACCTGATCAAAATTGGGAGACCTGGTAACTGGTTCACATTTACGACGGTCGCAGCGTTCCCCCCCCCCCCGGGGAGGGTTATGCGATCTCCTATGGCAACCTTCCGACGAGCAAAGTCAACGGGGAAGCCGGATTCGCTTAACAACCGTAACCGCAGTGATTCACTTAGCAACGGGGGCAAGAAAGGAGGCAGAAGGGAGCAAAATTCACTTTTGATAAATGTCTCGGTTAAGAACATTAATCTGGGGCTCAATGGTGGTTGTAAGTCAAGGACTCCCTGTATGGGGATTTCAGTTAACCGTTAACTTCAACAACTCCAGTGAAAAGCACGGTGTCTCCATGTGTCAACAGGCCTAGGTTAAAAGATAAAGGTTGCTTCCTTGCACATCTGTGCTAGTCATTTCCGGCTCTAGGGGGTGCTGCTCATCTCCGTGACAAAGCCGAAGAGCCAGCGCTGTCCGAAGACGTCTCCACGGTCATGCGTCCGACACGACTAAACGCCTTTGAAGGCGCATGGAACGCTGTTCCCTTCCCACCAAAGAGATCCCTATTTTTCTACTTGCATTTTTTACGAGCTTTAGAACTGCTAGCTGGGCAGAAGTTGGAACGAGTAACGGGAGCTCACGCCATGACGTGGCGCTAGGGATTCGAACCGCCGAACGGCTGACCTTTCTGATCGACAAGCTATCTTAGCCACTGAGCCACCGCACCCCTAGGCCACAGGAGTGACCTCGTTAAAGGCCTAACTAACCTAGTTACAGGAGGACCCTTTGATAGTCTAGGATGGTCAAGACATCCTTCAGGGTCTCCTTCTTTCGTCTAATTGAAGGTGAGGCAAACTGATTAAAGGCACAACTAGAAAAAGAACGGAAGGGGGAGAAATGTTTTTGATTTTAACTTCCTTTCCAAGGCCAAAGAGATACAATCGAATTCAGCTTTTAGTCTAGACACGGATGTTCCTTCTGGCAGTGGAGCTCCAGGGCTTGAGCCCTTGTTCCAGGAGGAAACGTGGATTGGCCATAGAATCCAGGTTGTCCATTTGTGGCTTTTCAAAGGTGGTGGGACTCAGTGGCTGAGCTTGTTCATCAGAAAGGCCGGCAGTTCGGCGGTTCGAATCCCTAGCATTGCGTCATGGAGTGAGCTCCCGATACTCGTCCCAACTTCTGCATGTAAAAAAAATGCAAGTAGGAAAATAGGGACCCCTTTGTTGGGAAGGTAACAGCGTTCCACGCACCTTCGGCGTTTAGTCCTGCCGGCCACATGAGACCACGGAGATGTCTTTGGACAGCGCTGGCTCTGTGGCTTTGTCACGGAGATGAGCAGCGCCTCCTAGAGCCAGAAACGACTAGTACGGATGTGCGAGGGGAACCTTTACCTTTATCTAGATGCATTAACAGATAACAGATAATCAGAGTTGGAAGGGACCTTGTAGGTCATCTAGTCCAACCCCCCGCCCAAGCGGGAGACCCTACACCATTTCTGACAAATGGCACTCCATTATGTTGTGTTGCAAGAGACTCACAAAAACAGGCCGGGGCTGATGTGGGTAGACATTTCCTGCAGTTTCCCCTCTTCCCACAGCTGCAAAAACCCACATTTAAACCTATCTTTAGACCATGAGCCTATGAGCAATTCAGCAACCGAGTGGCAGAATTGCACGCAGAGTTTTGCATGAAACCCACTTCCTGTTTCTCTTAGCCGACGTGCCAAATTATATGTGATGTTTTACAGCTAAAACACTATCATCTATCTATCTATCTATCTATCTATCTATCTATCTATCTATCTATCTATCTATCTATCTATCTATCTATCTATC
>NW_020769362.1:1511359-1546721 GCF_900518735.1 Pseudonaja textilis
CTATCTATCTATCTATCTATCTATCTATCTATCATCTATCTCTAATCATCTATCTCTATCTAATCCTGTCTGTCTGTCTATCTATCTATCTCTATCTAATCATCTATCTCTATCTAATCATCCGTCTGTCTGTCTGTCTGTCTGTCTGTCTGTCTATCTATCTATCTATCTATCTATCTATCTATCTATCTATCTATCTATCTATCTATCTATCTATTTCTATCTATCTATCTATCTATCTATCTATCTATCTATCTATCTATCTATCTAATTCAGTATTTTACAACCGGTAAAATTACTGGAGTGCAACATTAGAACAATTTGAACGCTTCACTGTACAGGGGACAGGTTGTCCTTACATGACAAACCTCTGATGTCCTCAGCCAAGCTGACGGAAAAAAACACACCTGTCTTTAGAGTACGTTTGTCCTGAGCAATGAATTATGCCGGAATTTTAAATCTCATATTTTACACTTTTGTCTTATTTTTAGGGGAGGACTATAAATAGTCTTGGGCCAAAGAGCCAGGCCAGGGTTAACTGGCCCGTCAAGACTTCTGTTTCAGGCCAGATTCCTGCTTGAGACCTGAGTCCTCTGTTATTGCGGCTGTCTAGAAGTGATGGGTTTAATCAAACCAGGGCTGGCCCTGATATCCATTAGTATCTTCGTCTCCAGTGGCCTAGCCTGCAGTTTTTTTCCCATCAGGGTGTCTAAACTGTGGTTAAAAAAAAAAGAGCTTCACTCCTTGTAACATGTTTGAACAAGGTTTTGGTGGTGGTGGGATCAGTCTTGGGCCAGGAGGAAACATCTCACGCTGGACTTTCAAAAACCTTTTGCTATTTTCCCCCAGGTTTTAGATAACGTTTCGATCTCTCGTGTTATTTTAAACTCTTCACCCCAAGATTACTTTAAAACTTATGGTACACTGTACAGGTATCCACTCCTAAATTTTGGTTTGGGGCAAAGGTGGTTAAAAGGAGCTGGGGAGACTTTTGTGCAAAGTTGGCTTGTTTCGCTTTGCAAACCCAGACAAGATCATCATCTAACTTTGCTCTGGGTGGCCTGATGTGTCCTCTTACCTTGGAATAAGCTTTTCCTCCTTTCAGTTCCTGCCAGGAAAGAAAGAGAAAGTCAGTTTACAAAGAAGGACTCAAGAAAAAATCAAGTTCTTTTACAAATGAGGGTCCCCCGCCCCAAAAAAGGGGGGATGCTGTTTTGTTTATTTTTTGGCATTTGGAGGGAAATTTTTAACGATTTCTTAGAAGTTTGGGCAGGAGGGTCAATCTTTCCAGGAAGAGAATAAGACAACCTCCGAGCCCTGCTAGCGCAGAGCTGCCAGAAAGCAAGAAGACAAAAGGGGAGACTTGGGAGTAAGGCTTGGAGGTGATTGGCCCTCCCATAAGACATAAAGGAAGAGCAAAGGGATATGAGCCTTTGCAGGAAGCAACTTTGTTCATTCTGGTCAGTTTAAACTCTGAAGCTCCATACGGACTTTGTTCTCCATTTGGTCTTGAACAGCTAATTGGCAATTTAGTTGTTGGCAGCATTTCAAGGGAGATAAAGGTGGGTGCTTATCAGCCTTATCCCGAAGGATTGTGGCAGAAGTTCTGTTGGACTATTCATAAACAGTTTGGGACTCATTACGGGCTATGAATGCATATATTTCACATCCATTGAAGTAATAAAAACAAGGTTTTTGGGGAACAGCATGTGATTGTTACTGTCTCAGGAAGCCTTGGTCAAAACAAGCCTACATTTGTCACACTAAGCCAGTCAGTTTTATGAAAACATTCTAGTTAAGCCACAGGAGCAAAGGCAGCTATGTTTAAAAGGCTCCCAAGAACCACTTCAAAGGAGGAGCAACCTCAAGTCCATCGTAGGGAAGTTCTTGAGAGGTTGAGTTCACCTTTTGAAGGCCTGGTAAATTTGCTGCTTTTAATTATGGATTCCTTAGAAGATCTTGGATTCAACGTGCAAGGCCCTACCTTGGTGGAAGCCAAGGCTCTTAATTCATGGGCCAAGCCAGCCTTATGGGAACTGAAGTCTTGCATGGAGCTCCAGAACGCTGATACTCCATCAGTCCACAAGCAGAAGAACCCAAAGGTTGACCTAAGGCCCATATCTCATGAGCCAGCACAGCCATATGGGAACTGAAGTCTCGTATGGAGCTCAGGGAGACCGATACTCCATCAGTCCAAGGCCCATAGCTCATGAGTTATGGGAACTGAAGTCTCGAATGGATTCACAGCCGTTGAAATAATAAAAAAATAAGGTTTTGGAGAACAGTGTGCAATTGTTATTGTCTCGGGAAGCCTTGGTCAGAACAAACTCACTTTGCGGACCGAGACTCGGCAAATGCAGGGGTCCAGGAGTCCTGTGGTGGGATTGGCACTCATTTTGCAGATGAAGGTAAATTTCTTCTTCCAGCGGACACAGTTTTCTTGAACTTCTTCCCTGGGGGGGAGAAGGGGGACAAAAACAGAGAGATGCAAACTGGCTCCAGCTTCACCTGAACGTTTGAATCTTGGGAAGAAACGCAAGGATCCTTCTTGGAAGGACAGACAGTGTCGTACATAAGTAGCCCTCAAAGTATGACAACAACCGAGTCCTAAATTTTCCATCGCTAAAGCGAGGGAGTCGTTAAGTGAGTTTTTTGAACCGTTTTATGGCCTTTCCTGTCGCAGTTGTCCGGGGAGAATTGCTGCAGTTGTTTGGTTAGTAATGCAGCTGTGAAGTGTGGAGGTAGAACTGTGATAAACACGAGAGCTGCGGGCGTCCCCATGCAACCATGCGGATCCCACAACGGTCGTAAGTGTGAAAAACGGTCATATGTCACTTTATTCTGTGTTTTTGTCGCTTCCGTCACGAAATGAACTGTTGTAATTCGACCTGCGCCTGTATATAGTAATTCTTGTCAATCTACTGCTCTCGGACGAGAGCACGTACTTCACAATAACACCCATTTTCCCCGCCTCCTGTTAGCTCAGGCCGAACCATGTTCCGGAACGGCTCATTTCGCACCGTTATTTCCTTGAGTGTTTTGCTGAAAAAGCAAAGTGGGGAAAAAAAAAACCCTCCAACTGGCCACATCAAGGATAAGATGCAGCTGGCTAAGGGGGAAAATGGTCAAATTGGAGAGGAGGAGACTTATAGAAGCTTTAAGTGGGGTTGGATCAGATAAGAAAGAAAGAGAGAAAGAAAGAGAGAGAGAGAGAGAGAGAAAGACAGAGAAAGGAAGAGAGAGAAAGAAAGAAAGAGACAGAGAAAGAAAAAGGAAGACAGAGAGAGAGAAAGAAAGAAAGGAGGGAAACAGAAACAAGAAAGAAAGGGGAGACAAAGAAAGATGGAGAGAGAGAAAGAAAGAGGGAGACAGAGAAAAAAAATAAGAGATAGCTAGATAGAGGGCGACAAAGAAAGGAAGATGGAGACAGGAAACGAAAGAAAAAGAAAGAAAGCGAGACAGAGAGAGAGAAAAAAGAAAGAAAAACGAATTCAAGTTGCACTGACAACAAAAGTCGGTTTCCCCCACTGCTCTAAATCACTATTTGTGGTTTGTGACAATGCAAAGCTGAACAAGATGTGAATGTGGTGCCTGCTGCTAGTAAACCAGAATTTAACCCATTGACGCGCCTATAAGGTTGAGGCCTTTGCAACACCCTAAGAGATCAACAGTGGTTCTTGGTTAGCGTGGTCCTATTTGATCTGACCTTGCAACGCACCGTTGGAAGCATTGCGCCATCAAAAAAATAACAGAGAAAGGCAATGCCCAAAAGCTACAAGGCAACGCTTGACCCGCAGCCACTGCGGAAAAGAAGAAGACAGATTTTTGTCCCTTTCAGAAGAATCCGGATGCAAAGGAAGGAAACGGAGGGAGGGACGAACCGAAAAGATAACCCACAAGCAGAGGTGAGGCACATGATGAGAGGATCAGCAATTTGGTTTCTCGCTTGCTCCATCACGCAGTGGCGAGACGCACATCTCGGGAGCGTTTCTCTCGCATGGAAAGTTGGGGAGGAAGGACAAGATGTATCTTGTGACTCTCGGGTTTATTGGTCCTCTCTTGCAAGCAAAACTGAAACTCAACCTGCCCCTTAAATGAAAGTGCTCAAACGGAGGTGCCCTCCCGTTTCTGGAATCATGAAAATGTCCTTCTGAAGGCCCCAAAGACGTCACTTCCTGTTTCAAAATCGGGGTCACCTCCTCAAAGATTGAGAAAGACCGACTCCTTCCTTGAAATCCAAAGAGCTGAAAAGCCAAAGTACATCTAAATTATAAATAAAAATCCAACACAATCTACGCTGCAGCAATTAATGAGACAGGTCAGGATAAGGAATTGCAGACTTCCAAAGATAAGGAAATACACAGAGTTGGGAGGACACCGGAACCCAGATAGGACTTGACAAACAAAGATAACGCACGCTTTGCTTCCAGCAAGGTGCTGTGCACAAACACCTTTTATATCAACTGTACCATATGTCCCAAATGGAATAATATTCTGATTCTCCTTTATCTTTAATTTCCATCGTCAACCTGTCCATTTCAGCACAATCAAGTATTTTCTTTATTACCATTTCCCCTGTGAGTGTATTTATGTTTTTCCAATTTTGTGCGTAGCTAATTCTCGCTGCTCTTACTACATGAAGCATCAAGTACTGAGTTTTCTTATTATATTTCCCTGTTAGTATGCTCAATAGAAATAGCTCTGGCTTTAAGTCTATCTGTTGTTTTATCATTTCCTCCAACCAATTTTTTTTAAAATATTTGCCCAATATTCACCCAACCTGTGGGTGTCTCTCTAACTCACACATGTAGTTTCTCCAAACCATGTTACCAACATCTAACTCTGTTAAAGATGTACCTCTTTTAAGGAGGTTCTCACAACCACAGAAGATACACCCTCGTCCTCATCCTGAAGCACTGTTTCTTGATGTTGGATCCTGCCCCTTGTTCAGACCCCAGCCGTTTGATGGCTTATGGGTATTTCGGGATATTCCTCTTGACTGCCAACTCTACAAAGTTGACATCACCATTCTGGAATGTCGCTTCTCTCCAAGCTACACAACAAAGATGGCTTAAAAGAAGACCAACCAGCTGTTTTTCATATATATTGTTTTGGTTTTAGTCTCATAGAGGTCACTCTCTTAGCCAACTGTTAATTCCAGAAGAGTCATGTCAGAGAGAGGGAGAGAGAGAGAGAGAGAGAGAGAGAGAGAGAGAACATTTCAGAACAACCCTTTTTTAATGGCCAGCCCTTGTCATGCCAAGACGCATTTTGAAATCCGTTGTTTTATTCCACCCCGACTGTAAGATCTGCAAAGGCGTGGTGTGTCCATGTAAAGAAAAAGAAATGCTTTTAAAAGCTCATGGTTGAACACATCAAAATTTAAAATATTGTGCTGTCTAGGCAGGATTTCGCTCCTGTGTAGGAGCAATCAATCTTCTGAGGAAATCTGATACCAGATGCTAAAGATCAGAAGAAGTTTTAAACCACTGCGGACCGTCCTTCAAAGCGACTTTGATTATGTGTCTGAATGGTCAAACAATTGGCAACTCCAAAGCTTGACCATTGCTCTGTCCTACACATTGGTAAAAAAAAAAAACACAGTACACCAAATACAAGCTAGGCAGATATAGCATCGTTGATGATCCTCACTCTGTCAAGGACCTCGGAGTATTCATATCAAACGACCTAAGCGCCAGAGCTCACTGCAACAGCACTGCCAAAAAGGCATTAAGAGTTGTAAAATCTAATCTTACGAAGCTTCTCCTCCGGTAATATTGAATTGCTAACTAGGGCATACAAAACCTTTGCTAGACCAATACTCGAATACAGCTCATCTGTCTGGAATCCGCACTGTATATCCTACCTGTCAGTGAATACTTCAGCTTCAACCGTAACAACACAAGAGCAAACAATAGATACAAGACCTCTCTTATTGGCTGAAGAGGCCTTCAGGAAAGCCTTGCCGGGCGCAGACGTTCCTGAAGGCCTCTGATAGCAAAAAGGAGGCCAGGAGCCACACGCGCAAGTGACGTTAGTCAGAGAATGACATCCCCCCAAAATAAGACCTAGTGCCTTTTTTGGTGGCCAAAAAAAGAAAAAAGACAGCGTCTTATTTTTGGGGAAACACGTGTATAAAAATATATCTCTACTTCTACCTCTATCTATCTATCTATCCATCCATCCATCCATCCATCCATCCATCCATCCATCCATCCATCCATCCATCCATAGAGATACAGTATACATAGATATTAAAAAAGACAGGGTCTTATTTTTGGGGAAACATGGGTATAAAAATATATCTCTACTTCTACCTCTATCTGTCTGTCTGTCTGTCTATCCATCCATCCATCCATAGAGATACAGTATACATAGATGTTAAAAAAGACAGGGTCTTATTTTTGGGGAAACAAGGGTATAAAAATATATATCTCTACTTCTACCTCCATCCATCCATCCATCCATCCATCCATCCATCCATCCATAAGGCTTCCCTTGTTTGGCAGCTGTTCAATCCACGTTCCTGGGATGAAATGACATAGCTTGTTCCACTCCACCTCCAGATCCCAAACTCAAAAGATCCCAAAGCCCTGAGCAAAGACCCCTTTACGAATCAAGGAATTGCTCATCACCCCGCAACCTCAGAGAATGGCTCGGGATCAAAAAGGAGCTTGTCTTCCCATTCGCTGTCCTCACAGCGCAACCAGTCATGGCCCAAAGTCATTCCTTTGTGACTTGGCACACGTCATCCAAGACACCAACCGAGCCAAGGCTGATGAATGTCCAGCTGTTTGGTTCTTGGGAGGGTTGTTTCTTGACAAGAAAACAAAACAGGGCAGTGATTCAGCAAGACAAAGTCATCCCTAACAAGGGGTTGAAATGATGCAAACCTCATTACCAATTGACCCTAATGTATGTGTGTGTGTGTGATGTATCTCAGCTTGTTTTCTCCGAAGGGCATTGGAGATGACCAACTTCTTTCTTCTACCCACAAAACGACACTCATCTTTTCCCAAAACTACCCCGGGAGTGAGTGTGTTTGAGTGGACTCTGCCCCTCACCCCACCAGCTTCCCAACATACTTCTGACAACTTGGTTCCCGAGTTAAGTTGGTCTAAAAGGACCACCTCGCTTCTTGCCAGTGAGCGAGAGATGTTTTTGCTGGTAGTTCTTGATTTACAACAGTTTGCTTAGTGGCCATTCAAAGGCAAAGACTGAGTTGAAACTGGGGAAACAAGAGGCGTGGTTAACCCGTTCTTTGGATTCTCGCCTCAGCACACCGGAGAATAACCGAGTTGGAAGGGACCTTGGAGGTCTTCTAGTCCAACCCCCGCCTTAGGCAGGAAACCCTACATCACTTCAGACAAATGCTTATCCAATCTCTTCTTAAACCTCCCAGTGTTGGCACATTCACAACTTCTGGAGGCAAGTTGTTTCACTGGTTAATTGTTCTAATTTGTCACGAAATTTCTCCTTAGTTCTAAGTTGCTTCTCTCCTGGATTACTTTCCACCCATTGCTTCTTGTCCTGCCCTCAGGTGCTTTGGAGAATAGCTTGTCTCCAAATAGACATAAGTCTCTTTTTCCGGAGCTGTTGTAACTTTGAACGGTCACTAAATGAAAAGCTGTAATTTGAGGATTAGCTGTTCTGTTATTTTGTCACAAAACCAGCCAGTCAGACCCAGGTCTCAACCGTAATGAACGCTGCCACTGCCACGGGCAAACAGGTTTATAATAAGCCCGATTTTATTTGCAAGCTAAAACACGATTATTATTTTTTAAAAAATTTCCAGGCTATTGCTACTGAGAATACAACATTATTAGCTAGATAGACCCACCACGTACACGACGTAGGTAAGGGAACAGCGATGGTTTTATGTTTGAAATGCCGTAAATGTCATTCTTGTACTCTGCTATGAAGCAGCCCTGAATTTTAAGGCATGGGTGATTCTTTGGCAGGTCAAACCGATAAAACACAACGGGAAAGTGGTCTTCTCAGGGTTTTAAGAACGTCTTGGCAGGAAGGCAGTCTGCTGATGAAGTCCAAGTCCCTGCCATATATAAAGTTTATGGCTCTAACTTTGCCGTTATTACTGGAAAAGAACATAATGCAAGTTGGAGTAACACAGCCAAAGGAGAGAGAGAGGAAAAAAGGCAGAGAGGACTACAGGGCTGAGGTGAGATTTGTAGCGTTGTGGTTCACCAGCAGCCTGTGCAGACGGCAGCGGAATCAGACAGTGGGGAAGAACGGGGATCAGTCAGGGAGTCTGGGGAGGACTTGGAGGAGGGTCCTGCATCAGAGATGGGGTCAGGGCCATCTGGGAGTTATGTGCTGACTCCAGAGCCTCCAGAGTCTGGCAGCAGCAAGGCCGAGGAACAAGGGGAGCCTGTTCCCAATGCGCATATGCGCAGAGCTGCTAGAAGGTGAGAGCAGCTGAGACAAAAGGGGAGACTCAATCACCCCCTCCCATAAGGTATAAAGGAAGTGCAAAGGTAGAGAAACCTTTGCAGGAAGCAAAGTCGTTCGCTCTGTTCAGATTAAACTCTGAAATTGTGTGGATTTTGTACTTCGGTTGGTTTTTGGGTTTGTTTTTTTTCAGTCCATTTGGCACTTTAGTTGTTGGCAGCCATTCAAAGGAGAGAAAGCTGGGTGCTTATCTCGAGGGACTGTTTGGGGACTCATTACAGGCTGGGAATGAATATAATTCCCAGCATTGAAATGAAACAAGACTTGTTTGGACTAAGCGTGTGCTTAATTACGGTCTCGGGAAACCTTGGTCAGAACACACCGCGGTATTAGGAGAACATGAGTCTGAATAACTCCTGACCAGTTCAACCTAAGCCCTGATTGCTACGTGAACAGAACAGGACATGGGTCATTTTTTTTTGGATGGGAGCCATGGCTGACTGCCAGAGAGAACTATCTCAAGGGTCAGTAAGCAAGATCAGGCTGCAATCCAGGGTAGAGGAACTTTAGCAGAAGTGAACTACAAACATTTGGAATTTGGGGGGGGGGGGGGGGTTTATGGCTACGTTCACTGCAGGTCCACAAATAAATCTAGCCTCCTGATCTCACGGGGGAATTTGAACTATTTCTAGCTGATGGAGGAAAGAAACACACGTTTGGTTCCTGGTTAAATGGCCCTCACCCAACAGAGTTGAGCCAAATGCCAGTTCCTCAGCTCTTACAGATAATCAGAGTTGGAAGGGACCTTGTAAGTCATCTAGTCCAACCCCCCACCCCACCCAAGCAGGAGACCCTACACCATTTCTGACCGAAGACAGTCCAGTCTCTTCTTGAATGCTTCCAATGATGAATCTTCCACAACTTCTGTTCCATCAGTTGATTGTTCTCACTGTCAGAACATTTCTCCTTATTTCTAGGTTGAACCTCTCCTTGATCAGTTTCCATTCGTTATTCCTCATCTGGCTTTCAGGTGCTTTGGAAAATAGCTTGACCCCCTTCCTCCTCTCTGGGGCAGCCCCTCAAATATTGGAAGATGCTCTCCTGTCTCCCCTGGTCCTTCTCTCCACGAGACTAGCCAGGCCCAGTTCCTGCAACCGTTCTTCGTATGTTTTAGTCTCCAGTTCCCTGATCATCCTGGTTGCTCTTCTCTGCACTCTTTCCAGAGTCTCAACATCTTTTTTATAGTGTGGTGACCAAAACTGGATGCAGGACTCTAGGTGTGGCCTTACTAAGCTATTCTCCAAAGCAGCAAAGGTAGGACAAGAAGCAATGGGTGGAAACTAATCAAGGAGAGAAGCGATTTAGAACTAAGGAGAGATTTCCTGACAATTAAAACAATTAACCAGTGGAACAATTTGCCTACAGAAGTTGTGAATGCTCCAACACTGAAAGTTTTTAAGAAGACGTTGGATAACCATTTGTCTGAAGGGTTTCCTGCCTAGGCAGGGGGTTGGACTAGAAGACCTCCAAGGTCCCTTTCAACTCTGCTATTCTATTCTATTCTATTCTCATTCTATTCCTATTCCTATTCTATTCTATTCTATCCTATCCTATCCTATCCTAAAATTCAATGGAAACGGTAGGTGGGAACACCTGGATGTTCTTTTGGTGGCTATAAAAAGTTTTTTTTTTTGGATACTCAAGATTCTCATCCTTTAAAATCCAAACCTAGTATTATCTAGAGAGACCGTGAGATGCTTTCCTGGCTTGGCGAGCTAACTAGCAATTTACGAAGGAGCTGGGGTATCTTTTGAAGATGCCCCTTCCCAGACATCAAAGACTAGACAACAGACATCTTCACAACTGGTCTTTTAAAGATATGTTATTTTGACTTTGGGTTGCTAAAGAAACTGAAAATGTTACAGTTCCTCACCACATTAAAAGCCACTCTTGTATAATTGCACAGTTAATAAGTGACTTGGTGGACGGATGTCAAATTCTTCTGCTGAAATGAGATCAGGAGTACTTTAAAAAAGCCAGAGAGCACAAGATTTAGTTAAAAAGAGCTGATTAAACAGCCCCTCAGATAAGAAAGCAGGCGTCTTCAGTCAGCGTTGTCACACAACAAAAACACACACAAGAGTCAGGACCACATCTAATTTTTCTGGACTGTCCCCTTTGGGTGCTTTCAAACGATTGCAAAACCTGGGTGAAATTCTTTTTTAAAAACATTATTTTTTTATTGTTTTATATCATGCATTTCCTTTCTGGGTTGAGCAGTGTGCTCTCTAGGTGTCCAAGGTGTTAACATACAACCATCATCATCACCATTATGAACATATATATATAATCAAATAGGCGGTAATATAAAAACAAATATAACATCAATCATATTATAACATACATTATCTTCCATTATAGTATTATGTAACAGAAATGTTTTTTTCTTTCTCCTACAAACCATATTTCACCTAATTTCACTCCTCTAACCTCAATATCTGTCATTTAACCATTTATATCCTTAAGTCCTAAGTCTTACTAAAACCTACGTCAGCAAAGAGCTACTACTCTATAGATAGTCCCCGCTTAGTGACTGGCTCTTTTAATGACATTTGAAGTTAATATAATAATAACCAGACACAATTTGTGATCTTTTTTTTAGGCTGGTTTTCAGCAAAAGCAAACGAACGGGGTTTGGCTTAAAGAACGGCGCTCGTTTTACAATTGCTGCCCCCAAAAAGATAAAAGGCCATCAAAATTAGGTGGGGGTAATATGATGACTCACTTAACAACTAAGTTTTGGACCGCAATCCCAGGCTCAATTTGAGGACTACCTGTATACCAATTAGTTCTTTTTTTCCATGTCACATTCTGGAGCGTTGGCTTCAAAAGCCTCCACAGCCTCCAGCCCGTCTGGTTCCTCCATTTGTGTCAACTTGAGCTGTGACTCACTTGTAATGACTAGATGCTCCTCAAATGTTGTGGAGCAGGAAAGGAGCTGTTCTCCCTGCCCCCCCGCAAAAAAATCTCTTTTTTTCAGACTGTCCATCTTTCAAAGAACGCGACTGCCAAGGATAGCTTGTTCTAGGCTAGCCACCTACATCTTTTCTCTCTCTCTCTCGTAAATTATTTGAGTTAAGCATATTGGTCGGCTCTCTGTATTTTAATCCAGTTGCTCTCACTTAGGGCAAGTCCTGAGTCACCCGGAAGAGCAAAGAAGGCCCTGGAAACAGTGCAAGAACCTGTTTGGGGAAACTGAGGGGAATTCAACTTATTTCCAAAGAACCTGAAGGCAGAAGCGACGGATGGAAACTAATCAAGGAGAGAAGCAACCTAGAACTAAGGAGAAATTCAGAAGTTGTGGGTGCTCCATCACTGGAAAATTTTGAACAACCATCGTCTAAAACGATGTAGGGTTTCCTGCTTGAGTCGTGGGTTGGACTAGAAGATCTCCAAGGTCCCTTCCAACTCTGTTATTCTGAAGGGAGGGCTGGTTTCTCCTTGTTCTAAACCCACTTTGTGGACATGCAGATGAATTAGAACCAGGACACATCAGCGCAAGGCTCTTCGAACTTGGCACGTTTTAAGACTTGTGGACCTCAACTCCCAGAATTCCTGAGCTAACATGACTGGAGGAGGAATTCTGGGAGTCGGAAGTCCACAAGTCTGAAAGCTGAAGACCCCTGCATCAGCTGAAAAAGCAGTGATGTTCCTACTCACTCTTCTACTTTCTTCACGATCATCGTCTTAAGGAAGGAAGTGCCGGACAAACCTGAACTACATCACACTTAAGAGACCTAAATAACATGCTCAGACATGTCCTTCCTGGCATTGGGCCATCTGATGATCTAAACCAGGAAGCCAAAAGCCACCACATTGGCACCTTGAAGGTAAACAACCGCCTTACTCAGATACACTCTCAACAAACCTTCTCAAGAAGAATCTTTCAACAACAGAAGATGTCAGGACAATAGTAGCTGGGAGATTTAAATGCAGGTTATTAGCATGGAATTCTGGCTTTTCCTATACGATTGATTTTTGTGTGTGTGTGTGTGTGTGTGTGTGTGTGTGTGTGTGTGTGTGAGGTTTAGAAATAATTGTTGTGGCTCGCCAGCAGACTTGGACAGTGAGGAGGTTGGGGAGGAGCATGGGCCAGTCCTAGAGTCTGAGGAAGGCTCTGTGTCGGAGGCAGAGATGGGGCCAGGGCCGTCCGACAGTAATCAGCTGCCTTCAGAGTCGGAGATCAGTGGGGCAGAAGAACAGCTGGAGCCTGTTCCCAGTGTGAGCATGCACAAAGCTGCTAGGAGAAGGGAACAGTTAAGGAATGAGGGTCAACTCGGGAGTAAGGACACAGGTGGACGGTGAATGGCCCCTCCCATAGGGAATAAAGAGGAGCGAAAGGGGAGTGGTGTTTGCAGGAGACAATTAGTTCAATTCATTAAAGGTCTGTTCCTGACTTCTTGCTAAGTATTGTCTGCTACAGTGTGGCGTTTGGAAGATATCGGACTGGCAACTCTTCAAGCCTGATAAAGGACTGTAGTTGTGAAATCTCATGTAAGACCTGTTTGCCGGGACTTTGCTGGAGAGGAATTCCCTTTAACCTAAATAAAAGGGGTTTTATCGGTACGAGGAGCCTGCTTCATGATTTTGAGAAGCCTAGGTCAGAACAATAATTATTTTGAGGGGTCTGTTCCTGATATTTAAGAGGGACGAGACTGCACAGTGCTGTAATAATTCAAGAACTCCAAATTTTACTGATGTAGCAGGGCAGAGATACAGTCAAGGTCTTAGAAGCACATCCGAAAATAGTTAGCAACTTGTGATGTTTGAATGTGCCAAAAGGAAAACAAAAAATACCCAACTGTGGAAGAACCATGCTATGTTTAATTACGGGTGTATAAGCACGTGAAATTTACATCTTTTAATTGAAATGAAAGCCAAATTAAATTTAATTCGGCTTCTGTCCTTCCTTTCTGTTTTTTTTTTTTTTTTTTTTTTGCAGAAGGGTCTTTTTTTATAACAGATCAAATATCTCAGCCTCAAAAGAAAAGAAAAAAAATCTACTGTACTCCTGAATTAAGATACATTTTTATCCAAATCGCAGTTGGGATGCTCTAAAGGCAAACTAAGCAGAGCATAACAAACATAAGTCTCGTTTTGTTTTCAGCATGCTTATCCTCAAAAATGACACTTTTTTTTGCAAGTAACTCATTTCTTTAAATAAACAAGGGGAAACTGGTGTTTTGTGTTCCAGGGACACTTGAGTTTCCTTTCCCTCTCCTTTTTCAAGTTGGGGGTCATTTTATTTAGTCAGCTGACTCACTGCCGACTGCCAAGGGTTCGATTCTGACTGGCTTGAGGTTGGCTGATCCTCCAAAGTGGGTAAAATGTGGACCCAGATTGTTGGGGGAAATAGGCTGACTCTGTAAACCACTTAGAGTGGGCGGTAAAGCACTGTGAAGTGGGATAGAAGTTGAAGTACTATGTCTGTCTGTCAATCAATCAATCATCTGCAGTGGTTAGAAGACAGTATTGCAGTCAACTTTTGCCCACTGCCAGGAGTTTGATCCTGACTAGCTCAAGGTCGACTCAGCCTTCCATCCTTTTGAGGCGGGTAAAATGATGACCCAGATTATTGGGGGGCCAATGGGCTGACTCTGTAAACCGCTTAGAGCAGGGGTGTCCAACCTCAGTCCAACCTGGCTGAGGAATTCTGGGAGTTGAAGTCCACAAGTCTTAAAGTTGCCAAGGTTGGACACCCCTGGCTTAGAGAGTGCGGTAAAAGCCCTGTGAAGCAGTAGATAAGACTAAGTGCTAGTGCTATTTGCACCCACAGAGTAAAATAAGATTTCAGTTGCAATGTTTATTTGTATTTTTTTTTTACACAGGTCTTAGGTTAAAGGCTTGTGCAAAGAGTAGAGCAATAAAAATGATTAGGAGGCTGGAGGCTAAACCATACCCAAAAACACCTGCAGGGATTGGGTTGGTCCAGTCTAATGGAAATAGGACTACGGGAGGACAAGGTAGAAGTCTTCTAATTTTAACTTGCTTCCAGAAGTTGTGAATGCTCCAACCCTGGAAGTTTTTAAGATGATGTTGGATAACCACTTGTCTGAAGTGGTGTAGGGTTTCCTGCCTAGGCAGGGGTGGGGGGGTTGGACTAGAAGACCTCCAAGGTCCCTTCCAACTCTGCTATGCTGTTAAATAACTTTTCTTCCAGTCACTTTTACTTGAGTAACCTTAAGCCGACTTTATTGCCTCATTATAGATTATGAAATGACACATTGGCGGCTGTGATTACTTTGTCCACGGAGTTAAGCTTTGCACACACAAATTCCTTGGAGAGAAATCCTGAGTGACAAAACACATTCTTTCAAGAGGAAGAATTAAGCAAGTATTTGCTTCTAGCCTATTAGGATGCCCAGACCTTAGAGAGGGCTTAATCTCACAATTATTGAATTGGTTTTATACCCTGTGGCGTTCGTTATTGACTTTGATGGAGAATTATCCTTAATAATGGCCATTAGCAAAAATACAATTGCGTTTCCTCTGGAAACAATCGATAAATGGCTACACAAATTGAAACCTGACCCTTGATTTAAGTCCCTTTCTTCAGTTCCTGAAGAGAACATGACTAAGCATAGTTCATGGTTGCCTTGCAAGGTGAAACGAAGAGACAGAACACTCACACATATCTTTATCTGATTGACGTTAATCTACATCTTCTAAAGACATCTAGTTCCAATAATTCCCAACCAGCATATAGATTATGGAAGCTGGTCATATCCAAGATTTGTCCTCTGCTCTTCATAACTGACCTTCTTTGGACAGCTCTCAACTCAAGTTCCATAATCCACCAGCCAATACTTTGGGTGATGCTATTTGAAATTATGGGAACGAGATACAGAGTTGGAAAGGACCTTGTAGGTCATCTAGTCCAATTCCTCCCCAAGCACGAGACCCTTCGCCATTTCTGTCAGATGGCAGTCCAGTCTCTTCTTGAAGGTCTCCAGTGATGAAGCTCCCGCAACTTCCAAAGGCAACTTCTGCTCCATGGGTTGATTGTTCTCATTGTCAGAAAATTCCTCCTCATTTCCAGGTTGAATCTCTCCTTGATCAGTTTTCTTCTGTTATTCCTTGTCTGGCCTTCAGGTGCTTTGGAAAATAGCTTGACCCCCTCTTCTCTGGGGCAGCCCCTCAAATATTGGAACACTGTTATCATGACTCCCCCTGGACCTTCTTTTCCCTAGACTAGCCCTGCCCAATTCATGTAACCATTCTCCATTAGCCTTTAGCCCCCTAAAACACCTTTAGAAGAAGGTTAAAGGTAAAGGTTCCTCCAGCACGTACATGTTAGTCATTTCTGGCTCTAGGGGGCGGTGCTCTTCTCCGTTGCGAAGCCCAAGAGCCAGCGCTGTCCGAAGACGTCTCCGTGGTCATGTGGCCGGCACGACTAAATGCCAAAGGTGCACACGGAACGCTGTTGCCTTCCCACCAAAAGGGTCCCTATTTTCCTACTTGCATTTTTTTACATGCTTTCGAACTGCTAGGTTGGCAGAAGCTGTTTTGAGTAAAGGGAGCTCACTCCGTGACGCAGCGCTAGGGATTCGAACCGCCGACCTTTCTGATCGACAAGCTCGGCGTCTCTGCCACTGAGCCACCACATCCCTAGAAGGTGGTTAGTAAGTCCCAAATCTGGACAGGATCTTAAAAACTCTACACGCAGTTCACCTGAGTTTCCCTTCTCCGTTCTGCTGTTTTCAAAGAGTTGAATGAACTCTGCTGAACCTCAACCCAATGGTTGGACCTATCAGTATTGAACGCGGCTTCATGGATGAGGTGTACAGAGAAGATGCCAAGGGCAAAAAATAAAGATAAAAAGAAACACAGGACGGACACATCAGATTTCTCTCCCCCCCACCACCGCGACAACTTCAGAACAGCCCCGTCCCTTCATTTGCGGGGACTGTGTAGACTATTCATTCTGCAAACATAAGCATAGCTGTTTCTAAAGAGATGCGTTGGTTCTTTCGAAACTCCAAGTCATGGCGGGATTTTTCCGCCTGGTGCTGAATGGTGCCACCTCGAGTTTAGCTCAGGATGAAGTCACTGGGATGCGTGCCACCATTTTTGTGAGGTTGTGGGGCAAAGAACTGTGGAAATTGAGAGCTGAGCTTTGCAAAGTCGAGATAAATAAGACTGAATAGGCCACCATTACACCATGGTTCAGGGACCTGCCGCGCTGGGCTGCCCTCCACATTTTAAGCCATGTACCTTAACATTCCACCTTAATTGGGATGGGAACATTTGCGGTCATTTTGAACAGGCAAACGGTTAAATCGGTTGTTTTATTTCCCCTTTGCCCAGCGGAGGCCTCCTGAAATCAGCGAAGCTTCAAATCACAACCACATAAGATTCCTCGATCTTTAAGTGTGACTAAAAGCTTCTAGATCAAGCAAGAATGGAGGTGTCACCAAAGAGGTTTACTTGACACCAATAAAGAATAATATTTGTAACTCAGGGTTGACATGAGGGGTCCTTGGTGTTCTCTGGGCTTGCTTGTTTGCTTGCAGACGTTTCATGACCCAACTATGGAATATCATCATCCTTACAAGCACTGATGTTATCTAGTTAGTGTTGTGGGCCTGCCAGCGGCCAGCAGAGCGGGTGGCAGACTCGGACAGTGAAGAAGTTGGGGAGGAGCATGGACCAGTCTGGGGAAGGCTCTGGCAAGGGCTCTGCATGGGAGGCAGAGATGGGGCCACGGTCACCTGACAGTTATCGACTGCCTTCAGAGTCGGAGATCAGTGGGGAAGAAGAACAGCTGGAGCCTGTTCCCGATGTGCACATGCACAGAGCTGCCAGGAGAAGGGAACAGTTAAGGAACAAAGGTTGACTCGGGAGTAAAGGCTCAGGTGGACGGTGAATGGCCCCTCCCATAGGGAGGGAAAGGGGAGTGGGATTTTGCAGGAGACAATTAGTTCAATGTATTAGGGTGAAGATCTGTCCCGGACTTCTTGCCAAGTAATTGCTGCTACAGTGTGGCGTTTGGAAGCTATCGGCCTGGTAACTCTCCAAGCCTGATAAAAGTCTGTAGTTGTGAAATCTCACGAAGGACTGTTGGCCGGGACTTTGCTGGAGAGGAATTCCCTTTAACCTTAATAAAAGGGGTTTTATCGGGACGAGGAGTCGGCTTCGTGATCTAGGCCAGAACAGGGTCACAAAACGTCTGCAAGAAAACAAGCCAGCTCAGAGAGCACCAAAGAACCACTTTTCAACGCACTTGAAAAAAAACTGCACCCCCAAATCCAGCATTTGGTTGCGTTACACCCCATAAATGCAGACGGCCTTCTCCTACCCGTTAGTACCATATTCTGGTATTTTTCTTCTCAAAAAATTAAAAATAAAAAAAATAAAAAATCCACTGTACGCAGACAGGGGGGAAAATATATATATATATACTAGGGCTGTTTTTGCAAAACAGGATGCAGACTCCTCTCGTGGGGGAAGCGTTTGTCTTTCCTTTCTCAGGAATATCTCTTCCTATACCTGAGGGGCCGCAGCTAGGCAACAGAAGAGGAGTTGGCATGGGTTTCCTCTGGCCATAGAAACGTAGCCCGGGATGCAGCAAAAAGGAAAGACAACGGAAAGCCAGCGGGAGCCATTCACACACAGCTTCGAGCAGAGCATTGCTAAGAGTCCTCTCCAGCTTTTACTTGAGCCAAACCTGCTGAGAAGCTGGTGGGGTTTTTCTGGTTTTTTTTTAAGATCTCCCGAGTTTCCTGGGATGAAAAAAATAAAACCTATAGCTGGTGTCAGGCTTCTATTAATGAGTTCCTTTAAGGAAGGACCCACCGAAGGATCCAACTGGATTTCTTTCTACCCAATTGGGTAGATGATTTCAAGGATGGTAGCCCCTGACTTACAACAGCTCATTTAGTGACCGTTTGACGTTAGGAAAGAAAGGAGAAAGGGAGGAGAGAGGACGGGGAATCCTAATTCTTTCAAGCTTCTCATCATCGGGATTTAACTCAACATTAGTTGGCTTGAGGGATGGTTTAACATAAATGCCACTTTCAGAGTGCTTTCACAGCCCTCTCAAAGCGGTTTACAGAGTCCCCAGCAATCTGGATCCTTGTTTTACCCACCTGGGAAGGAAGGAAAGTTGAATCCACCTTAAGCCAGGTTAGGATCAAAGGAATCGAACTTCTGGTAAGGTGAGCAGAGTTAGGCTGCAATGCTGCATTCTCACCACACTGCGCCACCCCGTCTCATGGTGGGCGAAGCAAGCTATTTGGGTTTGCAAACTCTGATTCAGTTTAGAACCTGGGATTTCCCCAAAAGATCACTGTTTACTGTGAAAAGAATTGAGATTTCCAAGTAGCGGGAGTCTAACAATATTTTTAGGATATGGAACATGCTAGGATGTACTTGTAAACATGGTGCCTGGCCCAATCTCCTTAGGACGTCTCTTGATTTCTCCAGGTGGACCCATCTCCAGGGATGACAAAGAGAGTATCGTATCAGGGGAATTTTATAACCCAGCCCATTATATGGAAAAAGCTAATTCTGCCTTCTTTACTTCTCTCATTCATGTCACAAATAGACCGTGGGTAATTGAGGAAAAAGCTAGTTGTCTTCACGACATTGGATCAAAAGACATAACAATTCTTAGTCACCAACTTCTTCATTCTGTTCTACTCTACCCAAGCCCTGCTGTTTCCCCAGAAAGCCAAGATAACAGATTGTGATTTTTGCAACTTCAGGGTTGCCTCCTTCAGGGAGTTTCCTCCAGAGAAGAAACATCTTGCTTGCTTCTCAAAAAAGAAGCCCTAGTGTCTACGTAAAATGACCAAAACAAGGCATCCGGCAATATATTTTGCCTCCCTAAGGAAATCAAGGCCTTAACCCAACTTCATGTTTCTCTATCTACATCAAAGAGAAAGTACACATTCATAGGAGGTGGATGTGACTTATTCAGTTCCCTTGTGACATTTCTTTCCACTTTTGATTTTTGGACAGGTCCCTACCCAGAAGGAGTTCCAAAAATCAGCTGCCCAAACCTTTATAACAGGGATCCTTAGACGGTTTGACCTCTTTTCCACATGTCCCAAATGGATGGTTATTTTTCACAAGCGTCTCAAATGCAGTCCCAACGTTTCCAATCCGAATGAAAGAGTTATGTCAACTCAATAAAAATATTTCTATGGTCTTTTTTAGAGTTCCCAACAGGAAGGGAGAGGGAAAAACGGGTTTGCTTGGAAATGAAAAGTGCATTGCATAAATAGTTTTTCAGAGGTTGTAACTAGGTGACTGAAGTTTCTGCCGCGCAAAAATCTAACTGGAGAACATGATTGATGACTCTGGGCTATGGATGTATCTCATTGGAGAATATGAATTACAATACACTCAGGGGGTGGGGGAAAACCAGGGTCAAGGGTGACAATGAATGATGTGTCTCAGAGTCAGCTACACCCAGGCAGTGCTGGACATGTGAACTCCCAATAAACCCTTTTGAAGCTTTAGAAGTTTGGCTCGAGACTCATGATTTACATTGGGGTTAAGTGCTGGAATCCTGACAAGTTAATTTGAAATTAAATTCAAAGTGACGTTTATTTTAATCTCATAAACTGACTGCACCATTTTTTTTCTTGGAAGGAATCCTAAAGCCATCCACGCCACTGTGTCGAAGTTTGATAATCATCACTGATCTACTGGGACGTTATGCTATTTAGTAATGCTCTCGGTTGATTTTTATCGCAGCCAAGCTCGCTGTGAGCATAGCACGAGGGTGCTTCAACTGTCAACGTTCTGCAGATCTTGGGAGACAAACGATGGAGCCGTGAAGTTATCACACACTGGCTCAGTATGTAATAAAGTTTGGTTTGTTGAATATAGAGGTTTTTAGACCAAACACTGCCCAGAGAAATAAACAACCCATGGAGCTAACAGGCTGCGGTGAACGCAAGACAACTGCTCAACCTCTCGCCGATCTCTCACCTCCCAGAACCAGGAAACAATTCTGACTGCCGGAAATAACTCCTAACTGAAGCAGAAGGAAAGGATTTGACAACCTAGGGGGAAAACAAAAATCCAGATAGCGACCCTTCCAACAGGATGCAAAGCAGCATATTTTTGAGAATCCGCAACCGTCGGAAAGTCAAGGCAAATCTTTTCCAGGATGTTGCAAACTCTTGACTCATTTTTAAATCTTTACAAATAGCTCCTTGTTTGAAAGACTGCACCCAGGAGGATCCATCCAAAGGGGACAATGCACAACTGCATTGCCTCCACTCAATTCCTGGGTCCTCTGGATGTCCACTCTGGGGTCAAGAGGACAAAGGTGGGGGGGAGTAGAGAAGGGTGGAATATCCACATGAGGTTTGAAGCCACCATGAGCTCCCCTAACAACGGAAGAGGCAACAGCACACTTTAGAAGGGCTCAGCCTTTTCTGCTTTTAAGGCCCCTGGACTTCAGCTCCCAGAATTCCAACGCCAGCACGATTGGGAGATCTCAGGATTTTAGACCCGGAATAAAACCTTCGATTGCACACTTTGACTGAATACCTCAAGCCATGCTGGCTGGGGGATTCTGGGAATTGAAGCCCACAGGTCTTAAAAGTGGACAAAGTTGGACACCTCTGGTCCGGAAGGAAGAAGCTAACAATAACCCTTGAGGTATTCCTTTCCTTAAGGTGTGCAATCAAGGGTTTTGTTTGGATCTCAAATCCTGAGATCTCCCAACCATGCTGGGTGGGGAATTCTGGAAACAGAAATCGACAGGATTTTAAAAGTGGGCAAGACTGGACCCTCCGATACAGCCCGGCTCAGTCTTTCCTGAACTTTCTTTCCTTTCTTCCACGCTGGGAATTCTGGGAGCTGAAGTCCACAGGTCTTAAAAGTGGACAAGATTGGACACCCCTGCTTTAACAGAGTTTAGCTGAACAACTTTCCACGTGTTTTCACTTGGAACGAGCCACCCCAGGGATGGGTGAGCAAGCCTCCCCCCCCCAATGTCACGTTTCCAACTTGCCTGTTTACAGAAAACAGAAAGAGAAAGAGAGAGGGGGGGGGACGGAGGGAGGGAGAAATTGCATGCATGCATTTGGCTTGAATTAGAGGCCGTTTCCTTGCTGGAAGACATCTGCAAGCTGCAATAATAAACTGCTGTTGAGCATGGCTGAACATCAGAGGGGGAGGGGGGGACAACCAGAAGCAGCAGCTACAGATGTTCGCAGCCACACCAAGCCCAGGCAAACTCCAACACAGCACTTCTACAGCCAGCAAACCTGGAACGCACAAGTCAATAGCCGAGAGATATGAAATATAATAAACGCTAAATTTTCTCCCACCTTCTAATGGGCGACTCCTTTGGCAGCCTGGGCACAACCGTATCCTAAATCAAAAAAGGACGGCAGGTAGTCCTCGATGTGTGACCACTGAGCCCCCAATTTCTACAGCTGAGTGAGTTTTGCCCCATTTTACGGAATCATCACAGTTGTTCAGTCTAACTGCTTAAGGGAACCCGGGCTTCCAACCTCGACTTTGCTGGTGAGGTGGCCGCAAAAGGGAATCCCATGATCCCGTCATAAATAGGAGTCTGCTGGCGAGCAGCTAAATTTTGATCACGTGACCATGCTGCAAAAGCCGCAGGAAAAATGTGGGTGTCACCCCCCCCCGGTGCCGTTGTTAACTTTGAATGGTCACTAAATGAACTGTTGAAAGTTGAGGACTTGCAAGCCAACGGTTGGGTTAACTAACAGGTACACAGGGCTCCCTTCCTCTGACAAAAAAAACCAAAACAAGTCAAAAAAAGGAAGCAAGAGGCCAGTTTTAAGTTTCTGTGCGTTACCATAAAAGAGGACCTGACTGGTCAAAAGGGCTCAGCAGAGATTATACAACCTGAGGCTTCTCAGGAAACAACTGCGTGAAAAAGTGCTGGTGACCTTCTACCACTGCACCAGAGAGAGCATCTTAACTTACTGCACCTGTGGATGGTTTGCCACTTGCACAGGGGCAGATAGGACAGTGCTCCACAGGGTGAATGTCACTGCCCAGAGGATCATGGGTTGCCCTCTCCCCTCTTTGGAAGAGCTTTATAGCTCCCGCTGCCTTAAGGAAGTTCGAAACATCCTCAAAGATCCATCTCATCCTAGGCACCCCTTTTTTTGAACTACTACCATCTGGCAAATGGTACAGAATAATAAAAACAAGAACAAATTGGCTGAAAAACAGCTTCTATCCCAGGGCAGGAGCTCTGTTGAATTCTACTGTATAGTGCAGTGTTGGTGTGGTGTCAGGTTTCCGATTCAATGTGTGAAGGATGTGTGTTTGTGTTTATTTTCATGGTCACGATGTGCGCTGAAGATGGTGTTCGGTTTTGTTGTACGAAGTGCAATGACTAGAAAGTAAACCAAACTAAACAAGGAATAGTTTTGAGGAGCACCAGAGTAGTCAAACTCTGAAAAGACCCCATCTCATGCTATCATCATCATCATCTATCATCACAAAAACAACAACAACAATACAGGATTCTGAGCCACAGAGACATCGTTTGCTCTGGCAGAGAAGCGATCAACCCAAGCTGAACGTCTTGACTTTGCAAATTCAGTTAAAAACCCATGGAAACGAACAAGAACAAGCGTACAGAAAGAAGGGGAGATTTCGGTTCCTGCCCAATGAGCCACCTTTGCTTTGCTATTTTAAAAATAAATAAATAAACAAACAAGAACTTCTCTGCCAAAGGACATGGGTAAAGGCAAGTCTGAAGTTGCTCTGGAATGTATGTGTGTGTGTGTGTCCAGTGCCAAGCAATAATCGACATGCACCCAGTTGAAAACAAAAGCAACATTTGATTAGGGGAGAGAGAGGGAGAGAGAGAGAGAAGGCAGCTCCCTGTGTGTGAAGGGCAAACTATCCTACAAATTAAGGCTAAGAACAATAGCCCCGAGCAACATAGCCTCTGAGATTATATCAATGCAATCAATTGCTGATGCACTGGAACCTATTAGTGCATGGAGAGAGAGTGGGAAGGAGAGGAGAGGAGAGGAGAGAGGGAGAGGAGGAGGAAGGAGAGAGAAGAGAAATGAAAAGAAGGGAAGGATGGAAAGAAGGGAGAAGAAGAGAGGAGAGGAAAGGCAAGGAGGGAGGGAAAGAAGGAGAGAGAAGAGAAAAGAAGAGAAGAAAGGGAAGGATGGAAAGAAGGAAGGAGAGGAGGAGAGGTCACACAGCATTGAAGATTTAGTTTCCTGGTCAATGCAAAACATGGAAGGGAACGAACGGAGAAAGGAGAGATAAAACCCAGGCTTTGAATACCTCTCTCTATATAAACACACGCGCTCCCTGGATGAACACACAACAGGGGAACATAGAATAACAGGGTCAGAAGAGACCTCGGAGGTCTTCTAGTCCAACCCCCTTGTACGAGCAGGAGACCTTACACCATTTCAAGACCAATGGATGTCCAGTCATTGATAAGATTCTTGGGAAGACTCATTCAACGATTGGGCCAATCTCAGGATTGCATGCACCATATTGGATTAGGGGGTCCTTGGGTTGCTCTCTGAGCTTGTTTTCTCGCAGATGTTTCATGACCCAACTAGGTAACACCATCAGGGCTAGTAAGGAGCGCTGTATGCTGTCAGCTTTATATACTGGTGTCCCGCTTGTCTGTGTGGGTGGGGACAGTCTTAAAGTGATTCTTTTAGGTTAGGCTGTTGGCTCTTCGGCAGTTTCTTGACTGGGGTAGAGTTTACTTGTTAGTCTGATGTTAATTTATGCTGATCTGGGGGCTGATTGTGGGTGGGGTCTTTTTGTTCCTTTGGGGGCTGGGGGATAGTCCCTTTTGCATAGCGTGTAGATGTTGTTAATGTCTATGTGTCCATTGATGGGCGATTTGCCAGCGTGCCAGGCTTCTAGAAATTCCTGGGTGTTTTGGGACTTGGCTTAGTTTCGGATGGTCACATTTTCCCAATTGAAACGGTGATTAAGTCAGCCTATCTGTTGTGACATGAAAGAATTTTCACCAGAGTCTTCCGACTATGACAGGGGCTCTCAACCTTTTCTACACCCCACACCCCTAGAATGCTTCCGATAATATTCTCACCCCCCTCTTACAAAACTAAACAATTAGATGCATAGAATTATGCCTATAAACCACTAGCAATTTTGAAATTTCAAAACCCGAGTTTGTGCACCCTCCCTTGGAATCCCCCCCCCCCCAATTGCACAGTGGCAGATAGGACGGCACTCCAGAGGGTGAACATCATTGCTCAGAGGATCACGGGTTGCCCTCTCCCCTCTTTGGAAGAGCTTTATAGCTCCCGCTGCCTTAAGAAAGTTCAAAACATCCTTAAAAATTGCTCTCGTGCTGGGCACCTTTTTTTTTTTTGAATTATTACCATCTGGCAGACGGTACAGAATATTAAAAACAAGCACAAATAGGCTGAAAAACAGCTTCTATCCCAGGGCAGTAGCTCTGTTGAATTCTACTATATAATGCAGTGTTGCGGGTTTTCGGTTCAATGTGTGGAGGGTGAAGGATGTGTGTCTGTGTTTATTTTCATGGTCGTGATATGCACTGAAAATGGTGTTTGATTTCGTTGTACGAGGTGCAATGACAAGAAAGTAAACTAATATCTTCTCGCGCACACGGTTGGGAACCCCTGGACTATGGGATTTGCAGTCAGTGGATGGTGAGGGACAGCTGACCACACATATTGTCTGCGCACACACAATGCCCTACGATGGAACAGGGGAGGTTTGATTGGATGGTGGGGTATCCATCTCACAACTCTTAAGTTGTTCTCTCCGTGGAGGAGATGCAGATTTTCCAAACTGATATTGCTTTGTCTAAAAGAAGACCTTGGGTTTATTTCAACCTGCTCTAGAGACCAAACAAGGGAGGAGGACAGGCAAAATAATATCTCCCCCACCCACCCCAAAAAATCCCATTTCTTAACTTACCTGGAAGACAAGGTGACGAAGTCACCTCCGTCCAACAGACGGATTTTACAGAATAGCATGCCATTCACGAAAGGCACCGCCGTCAGCTCTTCCAGGGTGAAACTGATCTGGAACTTGAATTTCTTCTTCTTCATCAAGAAAGCCATGGGCACTTTACAACCAGGGGGTGGGGAAAAAAAAAAAGAAAGGAAAAAAAGAAAGAAAAAAGAAAAGGAAAAAGCGACCGAGCTCTAAATACAGAGCGTTGGCTTTTTTTTTTCCTTTTGCAAAGGCGGTGATGAAATCTCCCTCTCTCCGGCCTTTTGCCAACTCCAAAAAAAAATAAAAAAGAGAGAGAGAGAGAGAGTGAGACTTTTAACTCAGAGGAAAGGACAGCCGAGCTTTAAACGATGGTTTTTCCTCTTTCTTTGGTAGTCTGATCTGGGCTATCGGATCAGGGATCGCCAAGCGCCGGGAAGGATGAGAGACGATTCCAGGTAGGGAAAAAAGCCAGGGGGGTATTTGGTTCATCTCCAGGGAGTGGGGAACGTAGAAAGGGAGGGAGGGAGGGGGGGACGACTCAGAAACCCCGACCTGCGGGAGCTGGCTGTTCAGAAGTGACCAAAACCAGTTCCTCCGGAGACCTCACTGGGAGGCATGGCTGGTTTCCTTCTCAGCAAAGTGTCAGCCTCTTCGGACGAAGTCTCCTCCTCTTTTATGTATTTCAGCCTAGGGAAAGGAATGAGGAGGTGGTGAGCCTTGGTTCGTCCCCTCCCTCCCTCCGTTCTCACACACCCCCTCCCTCCTCCACCCCAACTGCCCACCTCATTATGTCCTTCTCTCCCCTTCCCCTCTGAAGAAGATCACCCCTCTTTCTTAATTTTTGGCGGTGCCTTTAAAAAAAACCCCAACTGCTATTGCAACCTTCTCCTTTCCTTCCGGGTGCCACGTATGGGGATCTAAAAGCATGGAATTCATTGTGCACATAAACACCACAGACAGAATCTTTTCTCTTATTTCTTTTACACTAACTCACATTTATCAGTAGCAACATCTATCTATCTGACCTAATCTATCATATCTGTCTATCATATCAGTGAATCTATCCACCTACCTACATCTCTCAATCTATCATCCATCAATCTACCAACCAATCTACCTACTTACCAACCTACTGGTATCTTCCTATCATCTACCTACCTTCCAGTATTCTTATCTACCTACCTACCCTACCTGTATCTACCTATCATCTACCTATCTACCAGTATCCTACCTACCTACCTACCAACCAGTATCTACCTATCATCTACCTATCAGTATCCTATCTATCTATCTATCTATCTATCTATCTATCTATCTATCTATCTATCCTATCCTATCCTATCCTATCCTATCAATCAATCTACCTACCTGCACCTCTCAATCTATCATCCATCAATCTACCTATCTACCAACCTACTGGTATCTACCTATCATCTACCTACTTACCGGTATCTATCTATCTATCTATCTATCTATCTATCTATCTATCTATCTATCTATCTATCTATCTATCCATCCATCCATATATCCATCTATTTGTCCATCTGCCCATCTATCCATCCATCCATCCATCTCTCACCTTTCTCTGTCACCTATGTAACTATCTGTCTATTCATCTATCTGTCCATGCATCTACAGTATCTACCTCAAACTTGACATATACTCACAAAAACATGCATCAGTTTGTGTGTGTGCGTTATAAACACACACACACACACACACAAACATAGCTCTGTGTGTATCTGTAAATATATTTCTACTTTACTGCTGTATTCTTTTCCTCTATATTTTTCCTCTATGCTTTTTAACCAGCTGCCGCACTTTCAAAACTCACTTTTTCCTCCCAGGAAGAAAAATGCAAATTGGTAACACCTTCAGGCATTTACAAAAGTTAAACCTTATACCCAGCTTTGCAAGGCCTTATGTCAGGATTTAAGCCTCTGGGTCTGAATCACCCAGTTCGTTGTGCAGTGCAGGAGAGGGCGAGTAACAGATTGTGTACATTCAGTTCACTGCAAAAGCACATTTTGATGAGACATTATCGATCTGAAGAACTTTGCCCTATTCTGCAACTCGAGAATGCTGTTTTTCTGCCTGCCCGCACTTTCTCAGTCTAAAGTTCAGCCTTAGAAGTTCAAGGTGATCTTCAGAAGAATGCTTGGCTCTCGTAACTTCGCTGCTTGGATCGGAGACAACCTGTCTCACCGGGTAGTGCAGGCCTCCAACTGCACCATTTTCCCATGGGGAAAAACAAGAACCTCCTTCTGCTGTTCTTCTTCACCATTCTCGGACGTTGAGGTTCTTCAACCACTCACCCAACCAAAACCATTCTTGGCTTGCCCTCAACTCCCCAATGCATCACGTTCTCGTCCATCTCAACATCCCTCCATTCCAAAACCAAAAAGAGGGTGATTCTTCTAGGTTCCAAGGACCACCTATCCCATCTTCTGTGAAGTCTGTATGACAAGTCTCATCCTTGGTCAATTCTCAAGGGGACACACAATGGTGCTAATGGTACACCACAATGCTAAAATATTGAACCTAATGTGATTTTAAGACAGGGGTCTTCAGCTTTAAGACTTATGGACTTCAACTCCCAGAATTCCTCCTCAAGTCATGTTAGTCATGCTATCAAGTTTGAAGACCCTTTATAAGTCTTATGGTAGTCTTTCTCAACCTCAAACCTTCTCAAGAACTATCTCAGGGGAATTCTGGGAGTCAAGGTCCATCTTAAACTTGGCAAGATGGAGAAACACTTGAGACTAGCATATGGCTCTTCAAACTTGGCAAGTTTAAGACTTGTGGACTTCAACTCCCGGAATTCCTGAGCTAACATGACCGGAGGAGGAATTCTGGGAGTTGAAGCCCACAAGTCTTAAAGCTGTCATGTTTGAAGACCTCTGCGCTAGCAACATTTGCAAACCACATACAGGACGTAAACAGGTTGATCATATAGAAACCACCATGGTTTGTTCACCCAAGTAAAAACTGTAGCATGCTTCTTGGAGGGATGGGATGGTGAACCCAGAATGATGGCTTATCCAGTTAAGGAGTCCATGATGTAAACACAAGGTGGGAATTTTTAAATTAGGAGCGTTTGATTAAGTTATTCTGAAGATAAGAGCCTGAAGACCAGCCATTGGTGGTGGAGGAATGAAGTTCTCCTTTCCTTGGGTCCTTTCTACTCTATCTTCTCTGATGGGATTTCAACAAACAATGGGAGTCTTTCAATTCAGACAATCCAGAGGGAGAATTCAGCGAAAACAGGTCAGGCAAGATTTAACCCTTGAAAGACATCCCTGGTTATTCATTCTGGCTTTCTTAAATTGGTTGGATTAAGTTTTTTTTTCCCCTCAAGGGAAAACAAGTAGGTCATATAAGCCTCAAGACAATTCACTCTTCAAACCTCTTTGTTTGCAGACCCCCAGCAAGAGGTTATAAAATCCTGACCATCCAGAAACAGCTCCTAATTTATAACCAGGCGGAGTTGCACTCTACTCCACTTTTACTACAGGTTGAAACACAAGGATTAAGACAGGTGTCAAGAGAGAGGCAATTTTGGTGGTATTGCAACCAGGTGTTTAATCTTGAATTAATCTGTGGGGTATTGCAACCTGACAGTATAATCTTAAATGTGCTGAGAAATAAATGTGGGATCTAATCTTCAAGGGATTGCACAATTTCCCTGCAAAAACACCAGAACTAGTAACTCCTTAAAAGCCTGACATTCACACAACAACAAATCCTTAACAATCTGGAACTAAGCATCTTGAAAGCAGCTGTAAGAGACGCAACTTTCATGCAAAGAGATGGGAAAAAGTTTGCATTTAAATTTAGAGAGGCCTGCAGGCAGGTAAACTTAGCTATGAGGCAGAGGAGGATACATTCGTAGGACTCACGCGGGACGTCGAATCGTGGCTTGTTTTAAATAGGGTTTGTTGAATATGGCCCAATGTCTGGGGCGGAGGGGCTCAGAGCAAGCCGCCAATGGCTTGGCACAGAGGCACCTGTATGCAGGTGTACCTGGCTATGAGGCAGAGGAGAAAAGATATACCTGCGGGATCCAGGTTGGAGGCTCAACAAACCATGGCTGGTTTTAATTACGGTTTGATGAGCCCGATGACTCATCGCAAGCAAAAAGCCAGGATGGGGAAAGGAATACACGTGAAGAAGGCGCACCTACGTGTTTTGCACGAGCCTTTTCCGGCAAAGTATTGCACTGGGAGAAACCGGGTGGGGGGGAAGAGGCTCTCGTGCTCGGAAAAAAAAAAGACACCCCCCCGGGGGTGTGCGTGTGCATGCACCATCAGTTGGCGGGGGGGGGGGGACGCACCGACCCGAAACTTTTGCCCCACCTCGCCCGTCCCCCATAGGGTCGCCTTGTGCACCCATGCAGGCACCTGGGCATTTTGCATGCTTGGCAAACCCCCGGGCATAGGGTGCAAGCGACCTCTCCCCTCCAAGCCCTTCCTTGGACTGCCCCCCCTTGCAGCTTGCAATGGCTCCCCCAGACCCATTTTAGGGCTCAGCTGCCTTGACTGCACCCCCTCCCCCAAATCCCCCCCACCCTCCAAGGGGAGAGGTGCATTGCTCCCCCGTAACCACCTCATCCTCTCCCAATGCACCCCATGATGGGGAGGGGAGGTTAGCAATCAGCCTTGGGGAAGGGTCTCTCTCGCTCTCTCTCTCTCTCCTACCTGCGCGCTCGTTCCAGACCTCTTGTGCTTAGCTGGGGCTTGCCAGCGCTTTACGCCAACTGCGCCCGCTACGCCGTTGGCGTAATTGGGACGAAACGGGGAGGGGAGAAAGCCCGCGGCCGGTTCCGAGGCCCGCAGATGCTCGAAGCCGATTGGGTAAAGCCTCTAATTGAAGGTGGGGAGAAAAAAAAAAAACAGAGAGGGTGGGAAGGCATCCGCGTCCCCATTGGCTCCGCTTGACCACGACGGCGGAAGGAAGACCGGCCATTGGAGGAAGCGTGAGTCAATCAGGCGCGGAGAAGGAAAAAAAAAAACCCCCAAAGGCCCGCCCTCTGCATTGAATTTAAACTATCAAAGACAGGCGGGGGGGTGGGGGGGGAGTTGATTGCTTGCTTCTGCAACCTGGCGCCCTCAGGAAGGTGGAGAGACTCCCGTGCCAATCATCCCCAGCCACCGTGGGATTTAGAATTAGCACTTTTTTTTTTAAGGCCTAAGGGATGGGGATTCCACGGTTGAAAAGCTGAGTTAGGTGCTTGGGGCGATGGGAATTGTAGTCCCAACGCATCGAACAGGATGGCCAAGGCTTTGGGAAAGGGGATGATGGGCTTTAGGATGAAGCCCATCTGCCAGGCAGCAGGTTCGGAAGGAAGGAATGAGGACGAATTACGGCGGGCAGGGCATCAACTGCATCGTAAATTTGGAGCACGATTAAAATATATATATATTGTGCTCCAAATTTTTTTATTTATATATATATACACACACACACACACACACACACACAGTATCACACCCCCCCCCCCAATAAAATAAATTATCCAGTATCCTGTTTTCCAGAGCGGCTACCCAGATGTTCTTCAGAACCCACCCAGCTGCTTCCTCTCCTCATCCCCTTTCCTCTGAAACCGGGAAATAGGGTGGCAGGATGTGTCCCCCATCATCCTGCACCATGGGTGGTAGTGGTTGAGCCACTGTTGGTCAGAGACCCAGGCGGTCCTCGACTTATGACCACCATGCCCCCCTCAAGATTTACGTTGCTAAGCAGGACGTTTGTCTTGCCTCCGGCTTTTTCTCACCGCATCTTGCTAAGCGAGCGGCGGCAGCTTTTAAACGGGCCGCACGGTTTGTGTTAAGGGAATCCGTTTTCCCCCACCGATTCGGCTTTTTTGTCAAGATTGTCAACAATGGCGGTCGTCATAAATGTGAGTCAGTGCCAGAGAGCATCTGCAGGTAAATCACATGACCATTGGGGATGTTGCAACGGTCGTTAAGGGTGAAACATGACCGTTAAGTCGCTTTTTGTCAGGGCTGTTATAACTTTGAGCGGGATGGACTGTTGTTAAGTCGAGGCCGGCTTGTCTAATCACAACTGGCTTTATTTGCACAACCCAAGAGCCCTAAACTCTGGGTTACAACCACGGGACGTCTGAATTCACACAGCTAAATAAGCCAAAATCCAACCCCTGTTGGCTGGGGCATTGTTGGGAACACCAGAGGAACCATGACGGGTCTAATAAAACCTCTTTGGTAAGAGCTTTCTCCTCCACAGGGGAAAAAAAATAATACATTTTCCTAACCAATTCTAGTGCCAGGATGGAAAATCTCTTTTGTGATTCAGTCTTCTAAACTTCCCCTTTGGACTCGCCATGTGATTATTATACCGACGGATTATACATGTTTCTAGTGGTCTGTAAATCCTGCTATTTCATGCCGTATTGATTCAGCGGCTTTGATCACAAAGCTTTTGTTTCTTCAGAGGCTTCCTTTTATAATTAACTAGCTGGATACCCGTGCTTTGCTAGGAAACTACGTGGTCGGGCTTAGTTTTGGGGGAGAAAAATAAGGCGGGGTGGGTGGGAATTCTGCCTCTGCCTACCAGCATCCATCGGTATTCATCTGGCTAGCGTCCTGTTAGTATGTGAGAGAGTTGAGGGCTGTTTGGAAAGTGAAAAAGTATTTGCTGTGTGAGCAAGGAAACAGCAAGGAGCCTGGGCGTGGCTTAGCACAACTGTTCTGTACTAAAGCTGCTTGTTGCTGTGAAACTAAAATTGAAATTCCTCTCCGCTGCTTGTGTTTTGCATTTGGAAGAGATTTCTTTTTTAGGTGAGGAGCGGGAATAGAACTCCTTAGCATCAGAGTATGTTAATAATAATAATATAGGGAATACTCTAAATGCTCTGATGGTCATTTTGAAAAACCCTTTCTTAGTGAGCAATTTGAAGCCAAGAGGAACATACATGCCAAATTTCACATTTGTAGGCTTTACAGTTCTGGAGATTTTGTGATGGTGCATGAGTGGTATTTCGCTTTTATATATCTAGATGGTTATAATTATAATTATAATTGGACTACGAGACTGACCTTATTAATCCACAGGTTTGTAAAAAGGCCCAAAGAAGCCAATGATTCCCAGGATGCCCATCAAATGTCTGAAGTTCTCAGAAACCGAGATCTCAAATGCATCTGGGTACATGATAAATTAGTGCATTTTTAAAATAAGCATTATTCACTATATAAACCTAGTTGGGCAATAAAAGCTAGTTTTTATTTGGAGTCCAAGAGTGATGTGGGAAAGGGGCCATTATGGAGCTCTGACACGTTAAGGCATTGCTTTGCTTAGCCATGACAGGGAGGCTGACACGTTATGCTAAGTCACAAACAATCGTCTTTATGCTATTATCTATTGAATCAGTCTTTATACTGATTCATAGCTTATCAAAATCCTTAGTAGGGTTCATTCAACACAATGAACCATAAACCTTCGTTTATGAGCCGCACTTGGCAGGATCAGCCCTCGTGGGTGAATCACCGACAAAGATACCGGAGTTTGGCTGAGACCCTGATCAACAAGCAAGTGACATCATGACTGTGTCATCCCAACCATGATGGTTTTTTTTAATAACTCAGGAGACTGTCTTGGTGAAGGAATTTTGTATGCATGAGGTGCGCGAACTTAGTCAAGGTCAATGGGACAGGTTCTTCAAAGACCTTTGTCATGGCTTGGCTTCCTCAGTTTGCCAGTCCTTTGTTGGGGTTCATGGTCGTGCCTGGTTTCTCCAGCCCACCAGCTTCTCACAACGGGAAAACGTGAGAAATTCAGCTGCCCACCCTAACAGCTGGGTTGTAACCCCCTCTTGTCTTCTCAAGTGTGATGGTTGAAAAGCCCAGGTGCTTTGAAGGTATGGGTGACGCCTTCTCCACGCTTGCCCCATGGACGCTGGTCTGATTCGAAAGCCCCCTGCCTGCCAGGAAAACCATCTGGTCCCAGGGAGCTTTGAGCTGGGAAGATGCCAACTGGACATTTGGGGCCATTAACCAAGGTAAGCTTGGCTGATGGCCGAGAAATGTAATAGCACTTAATTGGCCTTGATGGCTCCTATTGTTTCCTGGCCTTTCTACTCTTACCAGTAAAAATGTCCCTCTTAACAGGAAGAGTGGAGAAAGTGCTGGAAATATTACGTATTACAGGAATGTGGGGTTTTTTTTTTTTCAAAAAAAATTTTTTTTGCTTTCTTGCACTAGAAGCATTGCTGCTGTTTTCTGGGATGCCAGAAAACTTCCATTCCCAGGTGGCTGAGAAAGCTGGGGAGGGGTTATAAATTATTATTTTCCTTATAAATACCCCACAAAGGTAAATGAAAGCACATGACAGAAGAAAAAAAAAAGGGACTTTTTTCTAAGAATTACATTAACAGTACAGGTTAATATTTTGTTATGCAAACTACTGCTCAGGTTGGGATTTAAAAAGGTAATTAATTCCGATGATGTAGGCGGTGTCCTAGTTAAGAGTATTCCTAAGTCTCAAACCTAGGGAATGTTGATTTATTTAATCAACCACGGTTAAACAAACCAAGACTGATGCTAGCTTTGAATCCAGTTTATTATTTTGGGAGGCCCTGTTGATTCTGAGTAACTCTCCCTGCCGTACTGGTTATGGTATTCGCTCCACTCTTCCGCTTGGACTTTAAAGTCATGAATAGAGGAAAATAAATTGTGCTTTGAGCATACGGAGAACTTGGAGAGGCCGACCAAGTGGTGAATCCCATGAGGTAATATTTCTGCATTTTGAACAATGGGTTAAAAAAGGCCAGTTCTCTTAAGAGAATTTTTCCCAGTCATGCAGAAAAACCAGAATGTCCTTTGTTTTTTAAAAAAATACCCATCTTCATACTTCCTTACGTTGTCTTGAGGAAAATACCGCAAAGCAGGAGAGGTGATGATCGCAACTTTCAGCTGGTTTACATAAGCTCAAACTGGTTTGTTCAGTTTCCATTGTTAGCAGTATTGGTTCGGGTGTCTAGCTAAGAATGGGGAGGATAGGTTAACATCCTCACCCACTCTGAATTGTAACACTAGGCCAAAAACTGTGGTTTGCAAACCATTTAAAGGCTGGAATTCACACGCCACGCTAATTATACCGTGGTTAGCATTTCGTATGTAAACTTAACCTGTGAGAATAAAACTGGCTGAGGCAGGAAGACGCATCTGGGGGTGGGGGAAGTGTGAGATCTCCATTGGTGGCTAGGGGATTCTGGGAATTGAAGTCCATACATCTTCAAGTTGCTGTGGTTGGGAAACGCTGTTTTAGATTGTCTTTTTCGTAGGGGATTCGGCGCTCTGAAGGAGATTGGGCAGAACGGTAAGTGGTGAATTGCTCCAAGCACAGGCTATAGAGTAGCATTTGAAAGCTTGCTTTTCCCAACTCCGTAATGATATACTTCTTAGAATCTAATTGTACTCTACCCTCTTACAACAGTAGACCGTGCCACAAAACCAGAAGAGAAAGGACGGACTTTGTGAACGGACGAATTCTGACACTGCAGATTTTATATTCCTATAGAGAACATCATGGAAGAGAATTGGGAGCTAACAGACATCAGGCCGGGCACAGAATCTGCTCTTCGCGGCAATTGTTTCGTCTAATTGTTTCAGGAGAGAGTTTGCCAATCCAAAAATGGTTAAAGAAAAAAAATCTTTAGGCGCCTTCTTTCCCTTGTTCGGATTACGTGAGACTAAAAGAACCAGAAGTACGAATGCAGCTTCTTGCTTATCCGTCGTTCTGACACTGCAGTGCTCATTTGTCACTGCTTACGTGGCTGATGGTGGAACAAAGTTCTCCATTAAAGGCCTTTTAAATTTATCTTCCTTTGGGGAGCTCCAGGGCTTTCTATTTAACACAAGTTTTTTTAAAGTTGGAAATGTGGAGGTATTATGCCCCCTGCAGGTAATAGAAACACCAGGAAACATACATATATATATATATATATATA
>NW_020769362.1:1547121-1577992 GCF_900518735.1 Pseudonaja textilis
TATATATATATACATACACATATATGCATATATATGCATATATACATATACATAAGTTTTCTTAAGTTTTTGCGGGTACTTACATGTCTGGTACTCAGCTTTGTTCGGGTATTTTCCACGTCATTATAGTTGTGCTTTTAAAGTTGTAGCAACCTTTTGGCAGAATCTCATCTGCCATCATCAGGCTTCTGTATTGTGTTCGTCTGTGAGTCAGACTTTCACAGCCGTTTCAGTTTTAAATTTGGGGCTAGCCTACTGCTGTGCCAGAATGGTACCAATGAGAACACCCCCCCCAGCCAATCAGAACACAGCCAAGCCCCCACCCAATCAAGTCACACCCCCACTAGCAGTTAAAAGGAAGAAGCAGCTGCAAGCTCACATTACTCTGAGAAGCACAAAGCTGAAGACACAAGCCTGAAGATGATGAATGAGACTTCATCGAAACATCGCCTAGATACTTCCAATTTTACACGGGAGAAAACCCGAATAACCAAAGATCCACATACAAATACCCACGAGAACCTCAGAAAACAAGTTATTGGAAAACGGTCTTCCCTGATGCCTCTATTTTATTCAAAGCTTCAGATACTGGGAAATCTCTGTAGGTAGAACATTTAACGGCGTTCTGTAAGCTTTTGTTATAGACCCATTATACAGACAGCCAAATGCAATGAGCAGCCATCCACAAATGCAATGTTGTGGCTGGGTGCATTGCATTAAACCAGAATATGATTTTCTTGTGGCTTCGTGTCGTGTGAACTTCAGACTCAATAAACTGAGGTTTGTTGTATCATTGCTTGCCATACCAGTGTGTGTGACTGTTACCTTGGAGGCTGTCCTGAGAGCAGTTCAGGATGTGGTGAGGGAGTGTTTAGATACCTCATTCTGCGATCAACACATCCCAGCCACAAAATCCATTGATCTCTGTACCGTGTCTACAATTATCCCCACTTACTTGGCTACCTCCGGTCCAGCTTTTGTTCACCTGGTGTCCTTTCTCTGAGCTGGGACTTCGGTTCCAATAATTCTTGGTGGAGACCATCTCCTCTCTTTATCCTAGCGTGAATTCTGAAACAGCAATTCTTTGACCATTTTTTTTTAAAGAGAGAGAGAGAGAGAGAAAGGCTGCTTTCTGTTTGTATAAAAATGTATTTGCCAATCTTTTCCTTTAAAACCGAACATTTAAAGTTATGGTTTATTCCTAGCAGAGTCAAGGAACTGCATAACCATATTTTTTTTAAAAAAAGGACATGAGCTGAGCTGGGTAAGTAATCCAGAGTGGGTTTTTTGGCTTCTGAACCCGTTGGCTGGCACAAAATATGATGCCCATCGCTTCTTTCTGGGCCGAGTTTGGGTTTAGAAGATTCCCTCACTACCACCCAAATTTCATTGTATGAGGCTATCCTGTCCATTCTGAGTCGCTTGGGCCGGATCAGTGGTCCCCGAAGGAGTAACAGGAGTGTTGCTCTGTAAAAACCTCCGGAAGTCCTTAATCACGGGGTGCACGATCTGGATGAGGGCGTTGAGAGCGGCCTGCATGCCTTCCATGGCTTGGGCCTGGCGTTCCTGCGCGCAGGCCTGCACCTCCTGGGAATGGCGGATCTTCTGCAGCAGGTCGTTCTGCTGCTCCAGGTGCTGGGCGATCTCTTTGACGTGTAGGTTGGTCACTCGCTGTTCCTGCAGGAGCTTGGCGGAGTTCAGAGCGATTCTGTTCTTCAGTTCCTGGGGCTTGGCTGACACCTCGGCCTGCTGGGTGATCATCTCTAAGGGGGCTTCGGCGGTGACGGTGGTGGGGGCTTCGGTGGTGCAGTACTCGACCACCCCCTCTTCCAGGCTGTGGTATGTCATCTCGGCCGGAACTAAGGAGAGGAGGAGAGTTTTTTTTTTTTGAGAACTGGGACGTTTGCAGTGTGGACTTTCAACCAAGGGTTCCCAAGACAGTCAACAGAATTAAACCTGGGAATTTAAAGCATCCTAAAATTCGAGGTTAGAATTAAATTTGGGGATTTAAAGCATCTTAAAAATTCAAGTTTGGGATTAAATCTGGGAATTAAAGCATCCTAAGAATCGAGTTTAGAATTAAATTTGGGGATTTAAAGCATCTTAAAATTCAAGTTTAGAATTAAATCTAAAGAGGGTGGTCATAAAAATGAGGTGGTTCCTTTTTATCAGCCTCTTAAGCAAAGACTGTGTTTGGTAATAATGCTATTTATAGGTGTATATTTATCAGCTTCTATGTCATGTCAGAGTAAGTGGGGGAGGTTAGATGAATGATCTCTGATTAGATTGCTGGTAATCCCTGCAGTGTGACATGCATTGTGTGAATCCAGTCAATTGTGGTGACTTCTTCCCCCTCTTTTATGCCATCTGCACACGTTCACAGTTGGTGTGAAGGAAAGAAAGGAACAGGGCTGGGGAGACAGCTTGAGGTATTACACACAGCAAATGCCGTGGGAGGAGGGAAAAAATATGCTTCCTGGCTGCTTCGAAATCCAGCCTGATCAGTTGCCACTGGTAACCCCGAACCCAGCAACGATTCTGCCAATGCTTCCCATTCTGGCAGTTTAAGAATCAGAATATCTGAGTTGGAAGGGACCTCGGAGGTCTTCTAGTCCAACCCCCTGCTCAAGCAGGAAACTTGCACCATTCCAGACAGTCTCTTCTTAAAAGCCTCCAGTGATGGAGAACCCACAAACTTCTGGAGGCAAGCGCTTCCACTGATTACAGGGAGTCCTCGACTTATAAGTTTGTTTAATGACCATTCAACGACGCTGAAAAAAAGCGACTTAGGACCAGTTTCCACTCTTACGACCGTTGTATCGTCCCCATGATAATATGATCAAAATTCAGACGCTTGGAAAGTGACTCCACATTTTTAACGGTTGCAGTGTCCGAGGGTCACGCGGTCCCCTTTCGCGACCTTCTGGCAAGCAACGTCAACGGGGAAGCCAGATTCACTTAGCAACCGGGCTACTCACTTATCGACTGCAGGGATTCACTTAACAACCAGGGCAAGAAAAGGCCGTAAAATGGGGCAAAATTCACTTAAGCAATGTCTAATTTACCAATAGCGTTTGGGGGCTCAGTTACGGGCGCAAGTCGAGGACTGCCTGTATAGTTTTATATAATTTTTTGGGCTATGGCTGGGAAGGAGGAGAAGTTGGATGACAAGGGAGAAGACCAGCTTTGAAAGAAGAGGAGGAGCTGGCACCAGAAGCAAAGTAACCTCTTGGGTGGCGGTGTTGAAGATATGATTCATAGATCGCATGATCCAAGGACATAGGAGTTTCCAATTTCCTCCATGGGACTTTGAAAAGAGTCACATTACGGATCTAGCATTATCAGTGCTCCATAAATACAGGAAGGTATTACCTGATAAATTGCCCAGGGGGCCTGAAAAAGCAACCTTATCTACTGATTATCACACAAAGCCTGATAACAACATGATGGTATTCGTGGCCTTAATAGGGAAAGGATGTTTCCTGAGAAATTAGGGCAATTGTGTTTATCGGAGCAATTATTTTTTTTCCAAGGATGGAAATAGGTCCAACTAGGTCTCGGTAGAAGACGGCAAAGAATCCATTCCAAGGAAGGGAGTGGATCAAGAACACACCAGGTACAGGATGTTTTTCATTATATATCTCCAGGGCTACTAGAAAAAAACAACACAACTAAATCACCTGGCAAGGTTAATTGAAGCAGTGAGTGGAGGTGAGCCAGGAGGAGAGCTTGGCTTTTTTTTTTTTTTTTACGTTCAACCTCACCCTGTTTTTGCAATGCCTTGCCTACATTTTTCTCCTCCTCTGGCAGGCAAGGACAAAATGAGACTGCGGTGTTCCGAACGGGCTGCCAGCAGCAGGGTTGCGGAATCCAACAGAAGCAGTCAGGTGCGACCTTAAAGGTGCAGGTTACCTGCTGCTATGAAATACGTTGGGCGGGTTCCAGGCAAGCTTTCTTTCCCCAAATTCTAGATCAGGGACTGGATGTGCACTTGGTTCAGACCAGGGTGGCAAAACCAAAAACACCAAATCAGTGTTTCTCAAACGCAGCAATTTGAAGATGGGTGGATTCCAGCTCCCAGAATTTCCCAGGCAGTCAGAATTCTGGGAGTTGAAGTCCACAAATCCTTAGGCAGAATTCTGGGAGTTGAAGTCCACAAATTCTCAGCCAGAATTCTGGGAGTTGAAAGTCAACACATCACCAGGCAGAATTCTGGGAGTTGAAGTCCACAAATTCTCAGCCAGAATTCTGGGAGTTGAAAGTCAACACATCCCCTGCCAGAATTCTGGGAGTTGAGTCCACACATCCTCAGCCAGAATTCTGGGAGTTGAAGTTCACTGTACGGGAATGACTCTATGGGAAGGAAGGAACCAGCTACTTACTCTGTGTAAGGGCGACGGTGGTTGTGGCAGCTGTAATGGGTATTTCTGACGTATGGGTGCCGGTGCAGCTTCCTGCGGGCAAGCTAATGATGGTGGCTTCTCCCAGAAGGTTACAGATGCGCTGTTGCATGGGGGTGAGAATCACTGGGGTAGCAGAGGTCCCTGTTGCGTCTTCTTCAGCCTCCTGGCCTTCCCCGCCTCCTTCCTGGTCATTGCCACCATCTTCTACGGCGGCTCTGACTTGGGCGACTTTGCGCCGTACCTCCGTCTTGAGGTCCGACCACTTCTTCTTCACTTCCGGCAGCTCCCGGTGGCACGTCGCTACTGCGTTGACCCGTCGCAGGATGTTGTGCCAAGCGGCGGCCTTGACGGTCAGCGGCACGCCCGCGTTGAAGTGGTTGATGAGCAGGTGCTTGCTCCGCTCCAGTTCTTCTACGATGATCTCCACCTCCCGTTCCGAGAAGTTCATCTTCCGTTTTTTAGCTGGTGGGGCCGGAGGGGACGACATGGCCATAGGAAGGCCCAAGGATGAAGACAAGCCAGATCAAGGGGGTCTGGAGACAAAGCCCGGGGACTGAGCCTGCAAATAAAAGAAGGGGATCATGTTGAAAAAACAGGTCCAGGGGCCAATTTGGAGCAAGTCACCCTATTTCAGGAGGAAGAGGAGAGGCTTCGTTATGCAAGAATAATATCTCCCAAAAGATGGATGCAAAATCCAACCAAAGGGCAGATAAACAGAGCCAGCTCTGCAGTGAAGTATTTACAAATTTTACAATATTCATATTTGTAAGTATTTATAATGCAGGACTGAAGGTAAATGGCGACTTAGAGATGCAGAGATTATACATGGGTTAACGCTGAGAAGTTAGCTCCCAAGGTATGTTTTGAGGAAAAGTTTTCCAAAATGACAGAGAATCATGGGGAAACTGGGCGATGTTTTAGGAAAGCAAAGAAGTCAACTGAGAGAGCGAAGAGGGTGGACGAAACAGCAAATACAAGGAGTGCATAATTGACTCTCTGCCTATTCAGGTGGTCCTTTTGTACAAACTTACCTAGGAGAGCATCTCATTTAGCATTTCTGGACTTGGAAGTCCAGAAATCAGAGTTAAGGGTTGTTTCAAAAGGGAGTCAGGAGAAGGATGGTCGAGGTTTAGTTTAGGATGGCATTTTGAAATTGGACCATTTCTAAAGCAGATGGGAATATAGGATTCTCCCAATGGGATATTTCTTTTTTTTTGGGGGGGGGGTGTCTCTGAAATAGGGGGCTACATGGAAACTGTGATGACCCTGAGGTAGACTTTGGGAAGGGGGATAAAAGGGAATAAAAAAATAAATAGCGGTAAGGCCAACCCCAGTCATTTTTAAAGCATGAAATTAAGGAATGGATTTTCTAGTTATACACCTGTAAATTCAATTTGGGGGGTGGGTAGGAGTGGGAAAATGGCCCTTTAAAGGATTGAGTAGCCGCGTAACAAATATACATTCATTTCTAATTTAATTCCTGAGGAAGGCAGCCCCCTCCTCCCCCAAATCGCAATAATTTCAATTTTTGAGGGGAGGGGAATGAGGAAAATATGGGGGTTTCAATTGCAAAGGTACATTTTGGGGGAGAGAGGGAGAAGTGAAAGCAATTCATATAATTTCCTGTTCAGTTTAACATCTCAGGAAGGAGAAAAAAGAAGCCTCAGTAATGATTTACTCTAAAAATATTAATTTTTTTTTTTGACGGGGGAGCTGGAGAAACAGAAATGAGGGAGCACTGGCGGCTTCCATTTCAGGAGTGAATTTGGTGAGGGGACAAGAGAAGGGAATTGATATCGTTTGCATTCTCCGACGCAATCCGAATTGAAAAGTGAATTCTAATTTATCAATTAATTTTTTCACCCCTCCCCTCCCCCCAAAAAATAAGAGGAAGAAAAGGTGTCAGGGGGATTTTGAGGGGGCTTCAGGCTTCGGGCCTGGTGGGAGAGAAGCCCCTCAGCCTGGACTGGACGGGCCCCCCTCCCAGCGCCCCCCCCCGTCGCCCAGCCCGCCATTTCGAGGTCCCTCCGCTCTTCCCGCCGTCCCCTTTCCCAGCAGGCGAAGAAAGGTACGCAAATTGCGTACCCCAACTACCCGGCGACACCCGCCCCGCAGAGAGCCTCTACTTTGCGGCAGTGGCGTAATGGCTTCCAGAATCGGCCCCCTCGTGCCCCTTCTTCTCATTGGCGCAGCTCTTTGCCCATTAGGGGTCAGAGCCCGCCCTCCCCGGCGCCCCAGCCACGCGCGAAGGGGTGGCGATTGGCTCGGAGCGCCGCGGCGGGTGGGTCCGTCATCCGGGAGAGCTGAAAGCCGATTGCCGGAGCGGCCTCGATTGAAACTCGATTGGCTCCCAGCGTTGTCCGTCAAGCGAGCGAGTTTTGATTATACGGCGCTTCCTTACAAGGGCCGCCCCGTTCTTCCTCGGACTCGGATTTGGAGTTCTTTCCGTCGGCCAACAGGGGGCCCTTGCGCGCCGCCTCCAATCCGCGCTGCCCTCCCCCGTGACGTAATGAGGAGCAGGAGAAGGAGGAGCAAAGCAAGACACGTTTTTCCTTCTTTCCTCTCGCCCTCCCATCCTTCCTTCTCGCGAGATTTCCTCCGCCCCGCCCTCTCGCTTCGGATTGGACAGCGTGGATAAAAAAGCGGCGCCGTCGAGCAATCGGAGGGCGGTGCGCCCTCAAGAAGGCGGGACATGGCGGCAGAAAAGCCGCTTCCGCTGGGCAGGAGGCCAGTTCCGCTGAGAGGCGGCGCCTGTGGTGGTGGTAGTAGTGTCTGTGTTGGTGTGGCGGTTATGCCGGCCGGCGCGCGGCGTTCGCTGGCTTCCCCGACGGTCGTTAACGGCGTGTTGTGCCAGTGCGGCGGGGTCTCCTCGCCTGCTTCCTCCTCTTTCTCCTCCGGCGGCGGCGAGGCCGCTTCCCGGTTCCTGGCCGAGCACGAGCGTCGCCTGTATAGCCTCTTCGCCCAGCTGGACATTAACCGGGACGGCGCCCTCTGCGTCCACGACCTGGCCGTCGGGCTGGAGCGGCTCGGCCTTCACCGCTCGGAGCGGGACCTCTGGGTGAGTTTAGCCCCCCTCCCTCCCCAGCGTGGATCCACACGTAAGCTCGAACACGCGTGTCAGCATCTTTACACGCACGTGTTAGCCCACAAAGTGTTGAACTCCTTCCTGGACGGACTCTCGTAGCCTGCTTTGTGTGTGTGTGTGTGTTTTCCTTCGATTTATCCTGGTTTATAGATTTTCCTGATCTATAAACTCTGCAGGCAATCTGTGCAGGCAGTCCTCGGCTTACAACCGTTCATCTTAGTGACTTGTTCAAAGTTAGGACGGTGCTGCAAAAGAATAAAATAAAAACCACTTTTGCGACCTTCCGACAAGCCAAAGCCGATGGAGGAGCCAGATTCGCTTAAGCGTGTGACTGATTTGACAGCCACAGAGATTGGCTTTAACAAGTGTGGTGTGAAAGGTCATAAAATGAGACAAAACTCACTGAATGAGATTTTGGGGCTCAGCTGTGGTTGTAAGTCAAGGACTACCTATAATTTATTTGGGTACTCTGTTTATGTCTAGCTGGACTTTGTTTATTTCTACCAGGTTCTGTAACAGCTTTGGTCATCCACCTGGTAAACTTGCAAGAATCGTTTTTCTTGCCATGTACATGTAAACATCTGGGCTAGACTGTATGGTTTCTCTGTATCATATCACACTAGCTCCATACCCGTACTTTGCTGTGAAACTATGTGGTCAGGCTTAGTTTTTGGGGAGGAAAATAAGGTGGTGGTGGGGGATTCTGCCTCTGCCTACCAAGCATCTATCGGTATTCATCTGACTGGCGTCCTGTCAGTGTCTGAGAGAGTTGAAGGCTGCTTGGAAACTGAAGCAGTCTTTGCTGTGTGAGCAAGAAGGAGACAGCAAGGAGCCTGGGCATGGCTTAGCTCCACTGTTCTGGACTAAAGCCTCTTGGTGCTCTGAAACGGAAACTCCTCTACTTGTGTTTTGCATTTGGAAGAGGTTTCTTTTCAGGGGGGGAGGGGGAGTAGAACACCTTAGCATCAGAGCCTGTAATAATATAGGAAATACTACTGCTCTGATGGTCATTTCAAACAAAAATCCTATCTTACTGAGCACCTAGAAGCCAAGTACGTGCCAAATTTCAAGTTGGTAGGCTTTACGATTCTGGAAATTTTGTGATGACGCCATGAGTAGTCTTTTGCAATTTATGTGTGGATATGTGCATAGTTTTGTATTTTGTCATGTTTATGTAGTGTATATTGGAGGTGGAGACCCTTTGAGAGCTGCATGCAGCGAAATTTCATTGTAACGTATGCCAATGAGTGTACATTCAAAGTGACAATAATGGCATTCTAAATCTTCAGTTGATGGGATGATTTTTGTGGAGGGTTTTTTCCACTCTGGTGTGAGCACCTTCTGCAAAACGAACTGGATGGAAATGTACTAAAGGATCAGAAATATGAAGAAGTCCTTGACTTAGCAACTGTTCATTTAGCGACGGAAGATAGAACAACACTGGAAAAAAATTACAACCGGTCCTTGCAGCCTTCCCATGGTCCGCATTTGGACAGTTGATAACATGCATGTCTGATTGCAGTGTCCCAAAATCACATGATCAATTTCCCAGCCATCTTCAGATAAGCAAAGTGTGGGGGGGGGACTATTTGCTTAAGGACTGCATGATTCACTTAATAACTGCAGTGATTCACTTAAGCCTGGCCTAAAGGTTGCAAATTCAGGCACAACTCACTTGCATATTGTGGGGCCATCCCTATTTAAAGATAAGTGTGTGTGGGGGGGGAACACCTGCAAGACTCTGTTAATAACAAGAGTTGGAAGGGACCTTGGAGGTCTTCTAGTCCAGCCCTGTACCATTTCAGGCAAATGGTATTGATCCTCGCTGTCAGAAAAATTCTTAGTTCTAGGTTCTTCTCTCCTTGATTAGTTTCGATCCTGGCTTCTTGTCCTGCTTTCTGGTGCTTTGGAGAAATCGTGGGTGCTCCATCACTGGGTGTTTTTAAGTAGAGTCTAGTCACTTATCTCAATTGGTGTAGGTTCTCCTGCTTGGGGGGGGGGGGGGGGAAACTGGACTAGAAGACCTCCAAGATCTCTTTCAGCTTATTCTATTCTAGTATTGCACAATTTCTCTCTCACATGCATGAAACTGTTTATAGCTTAAGAGGGAAAAATAACTAAGCCCATCGCTTAGGGGTACCTGACAGTTACTGAAAAAGTTTCTGTCAGACACGTCTGAATCAAATTGAGAGGGGAAGTTTATGACACATAGGCCAATGTAGGTAGTGTTTGCACTTGTGGTTTGGGTTTCTTGCCTGGACTACCTCGCAGGGTTGTGTCAGTACATTTGCTTTCATCCATACCTTATGCTCTTCTTCCTTTTACTTATTATTATTCCATGCTCAAAAGTCGATTGTAAGATACAAGGACAAAAGGGGGGGGAAAATAGAAGAAAAGGGCATTGACTTCTGACTCTTCTTAGCTCTTCTGTTTTTTGTTTTTGTCTTCTTTTCCCCTTGTATCTCACACCTAGAAGTGGGCTGCTCGGGGTATGCACGGGTTCTGGCGGTTGGTTGGGCCCGCCCACCGGCCTTTGCATCAGTCTGTCCTTTATTTCTGCAGTTTTGAAGCTCAGCTGAGGCGCTGCACAGCAGATTATTTGCTTATTTATTTGTCAATTGCGTACAAGATAATAGGTCAGTGGTGGCTAACCTTCTTGGGCTCCTGCGCCAAAAATTGTGTGCGTGCTAGCGCTCGCGTGCCAGCACCCAGAAGGCAGTGAGCACCCCCTCCCACAGCCCCTGCGCATGTGTGTGCAATCCCACCCCCCACTGCCTCCCCTCTTACCTGCACTGCGCTTCACAGGTGATTTTTGGCTGGTTTGAGGCCTTTTTCGGCCTCCCAGAGGCTTGAAAAAAGCCTCTGCAGGCCAAATAGACTCATTTTCGTCACTTCTGGTACTATAGGAAGTGATGAAACGGGCCTATTCGGCCTGCAGAGGCTTTTTTCAAGCCTCTGGGAGGCCGAAAAAGGCCTCAAACCAGCCAAAAATCACCTGTGAGGCACGCACATGAGGTAAGTTTGCCTGTAGCTCGCGTGCCGGCACAAATGGCTTGCGTGTCACTTGTGGTATGTGTGCCATAGGTTCGCCATCACTCAATTTCCTATTTTATTTTCCTTTGTATTTTATATACTAAAACACAAAATCCAATATTGATAACACGTCGATTGTAAAGTTCACATAGGGCGTGTATCTTGATCCATTGATGGCTTTATAAAACGCACGTACATCACTCAGGTTAAATAAGCAACGACGTGCCCAGCCTCCTTCCTCATGAGATGATTCATAATCAGTTATGTTTAGACTAAAGCAAAGAAAAGGTGATAGGGAAGCCTTTATGTCTTGAGCATTGGCGTCGCCTGCTTCCCAACTGCGTAAGCCTGAAATTAGAAAAAACAAAATCTTGTCCGAATAATAGACTTTTGGCAACTATTCCTCCCACCAAGTTAAACTGTTGTCGGGAACTCGGTTTGTGCTTCGTGCTGTGCACTGACTTTTTGCCAAAGCAGCCGGATAAATGATTGGCCGTTTCTGAGATTAACAAACCACCAGCTGTAGAGGGTTATTTTTCCCCTTGCATAAATATGTCACATTGGACCACTCGCCATGCATTCACCAAAGCTTTTTCCTGCTCCTTTCCACCCCCATCACAATTTAAAGCCTTCAAGGGCCTCGTGGATTGTTCAACATAATCTGGATAATAGAATATTCTCATGAGAATTCCCCACCCCCCTTATTTTTCTCTCCCAAAACGAAGCCCGACCACATAGTTTCATATAGAGCTAGTATCCTATCACAGAAGCTGCTTTTGGGGGGTTGGGGGTGGTCTATGGACCCTAGAAGCTGTGATGAATTGGATGGCCTGGATTGTAGCTGGAGGTAAAGTAACAAAGCTGGGAGAAACGACGGAATAGTCTCGCCAAATTGATGGGAAGAGATGAAGGTACAAAACCAAACCATCATTTTTGGTGCCGTTGTCAATTCGAACGGCCATTAAGCAAGCGGTCGTAAGCCTGGGATGATCCGTACTGGTAGGTGAGCACGTATCTATCCCTGCACGTGTCAGTAAAGGCCCTCTCTAATCGTTCCTTTTGTTTGCTGCGGTTTTGATATGATTGCTTTGGCATTGGATAGCATCTCAGCCCTTGTCAAACAGGCTAAATTTATCCACTCTTGTTGGTTTTGGGGCAGTTGGCCCTGCGGTTAACCTTCGCGTTGACTTGCCAGGTATGGCGGCGTCAGGTGGAGTCCAGGATGCTTGGCCGGGGTGCAGAGGATTGTCCTCCCCATGAAGAGTTGTCTTTGGGGTAACCGGAGAAGAGCAACTAGGTTCTGTAATAGCTTTGCACCATCGAGTTATTGAAACGGCCCATATTTCTTTTTCTTTTTTTTTTGAAAACAGTTTTATTAATTTTGACAACAAACAAAAACACATAAAACATAAAAACATCATCCTTCATGAGTTTACAGACAGCGTATGGGTTGGTTTATCACTTTTTGTGTGTGCATCCATTTCAAAGTCTCCATTGTAGTTATATTGCATAATAGCTCATATTATCAATCAACAATTATATAGCCTGATATCATTATTAAACAATCATTTGACTATAATTTTATTAATTCATACCTTAGCGAGATAACTATAGTTTACTTAATTTATTTTATAGCAAATCATAAAGTCATAGCAAGTCTATCTTAATAAAATTTTATAAAGATAATATCATAGAAAAAAACAAAATATGTATTCATTGTTTCCTAAGATTCTAAATATTCTATCATTATATTTTATTATCTAACCATTGATAGACACGGCCCATATTTCTTGACCAATGCAATCAAGGGAGAAAATTCCATAGAATCCTAACTTACCTTTGAGGACTTACCAAGAGAAATCCCTATTGCCCAGTTTACAGGTATTCCCTGACTCACAACCAAAATTGAGCCTGAAATTTCTGTCGCTAAGCGAGATGCCCCCGGGATACATCAACCGTCATAAATACGAATCAGTTGTCAGGCGTCTGAATTTTGATCACATGACCATGGGGACACTGTAACGATCGTAAGTGTGACAAAATGGTCCTAAGCCCCTTTTTTTCAGTGCCGTTGTAACTTCGGTCACTAAATGAACCGTTGTAAGTCAAGGTCTACCTGTAGTGGCTCTCCACTGAGAAGCTAAAGCTGGACTGCTAGTTACATTGAAGCCAAGAATCTTCATTTGTGACCTTAAGATTTTTCTTCGGCTACCCGGTATACAATCACCTGTTTTACTTCAAAATTGCACCAGTGACAGACTAGATTGAAGTGGGGAAAATACTTTGGGAGGGAGAGAGAGGTGTCCATCTGAACAGATAATATACTAGCTCGATACCTGTGCTTCACTACGAAACTATGTGATCGGGCTTAGTTTTTTGGGGGGATAAAATCGTGCCTCTGCCTACCAACATCCATCAGTATTCATCTGACTAGCATCCTGTCAGTGTTTGAGAGAGTTGAGGGCTATTTGGAAACTGAAACAGCTTTGCTGTGTGAGGAGACAGCAAGGAACCTGGGTGTGGCTTAGCTCAACTGTTCTGTACTAAAGCTGCTTGGTGCTGTGAAACTAAAATTGAAACTCCTCTCCTCTGCTTGCGTTTTGCATTTGGAAGATATTTCTTTTCAGGTGGGGAGGGAGAGTAGAACCCCTTAGCATCAGAGCGTGTTAATAATAATAATAATAATAATAGTAATAACAATAGTAAAAACAATAGTAATAATAATAATATAGGAAATACTAATGCTCTGATGGTTATTTCGAAAATCCTTTCTTAGCCCCTGGGAGCCAAGAGGAACATAAGTGCCAAATGTCAAGTTTGTAGGCTTTACAGTTCTGGAGATTTTGTGATGATGTGTGAGTGGTATTTTCCTTTTATATAAATAGATTCTGGTATGCGGTGAATAATATTCTCTGATTTTTCTCCCATGAACACAATCTCTACGTATTGTTTTCATTGCAGTCTTGGCTGGTTTATCAAAAGAAGAAAGCAATTAAAATAACCCAGAAATAAAAAAAATAAGCTAAACAAAAGCAAGTCTCGGGGAAATTTATTTTTAGGCTTGAGCGCCTTCTGATTCCGTGCCAAACCACTTCTTTAGTCACGAGTATTTAATTTTCATTTCTGACTGACAGCTCTTGCTTCCTCTTCTGTTAACGCTGGAGCGGCCGCAAAGAGCAGCTTAGATACCGTCAGGTTACTGTGGAAATAATGTGATTCTTGCTGCCCAAGAATGTTTAATCTTTTGTGAGCCCACAGCGGCATGTCTTTCTTGGCTTCACATACGGTTCGGATATTTGAAATCTGATTTGCCTGGCTTTGTCCAAACGCAAGCAGTGATTTCTTTCCCGAGAGCATCCATGGGTTGATTTTATATAATTTTGGAGGGCAAATACTCTCCGGGAAACATCTCAATTTATAGCAGGCCTAAGGAGTTTCTGATTTGAAGACCCTGCCGTTCCTTTCTGTCGGCCAGACAGATTTAGCTACTAGGAGTTCTGCTCCAACAAAATGTCCATGGAGATTTTCAGCCTTCCAACTCTGTTAATCTGTCTTCAAAGAAAAACCAGAAAGTCCCGTTGTCTCTTAGGGGGACTACTTCAGCAAGATTTGAAGGCCTTGTTTTCCCTACTTGTGAGCTGTGTGGGGAGAGGAATAGAAAATGGTGCCGTTCATTTGCAGCGCTGCTGTTAAAACAGTCATGCAAAATAATCTTGTGTTGCTTCGACAGCCCAACATGCTTGCGATTACATTCTTGGCGGCGAATGTTTGTGTTAGCTGCATGTATGGGCAGCTCTAATTTCTGTAAGCTTTGTTAAACAACACGCAAACACCATGCTCCGGCTTGCTTGTCGTATGAACCTTATTTGGCTGCCTGGGGATGCTTCCTTGGCATGACCAATTTTCTTTTCACTCCGCTTTAAAGAGATCAAAGTTAGCCCGGTACATAAAAACCACTTCCCGCTTCCGTATTTATAGCCTAGCGTGAACCTCTTGGTGTTGCTAAATTTGTCTTTGCAAGAGTGTCTGTCATATCAAGGGGCGTTTTTTTTCTTCTTCTTCCATAGCCTGTCATGCTTTCATCTCTCCTTGTCTGACAACTTCCTCTGTCTTTTTTTCATCTTTTCTCCCGTAGGGCTGACGAAACCTCCCTTCCCTCCCTTCTCATGTGTAGAATCCAGCCTCTGAATTCTTCTACCACTTCTCATCTGTTCAACAGAGCGAGGCCCGTTCAGTCTCAACCAGGCTGCCACAAACCGGTGTGTTTCCAGAAATCCCACTTCTGCCAATTTGGCAGAATTATTTTCATGTCGCGTGCAAGCAGAACGTTAGAGCAACACACAGGAAGTCCCACCTGGAGTCTTGGGACAGCTCAGAATTTGGCAGAATTATTTTCATTTTGCGTGCAAGCAGAACGTTTGTCCCATTTTACGACTTTTCCTGCCAGCGAATCACTGCGGTTCGTAAGTTGGTAAGGGCCCTTGAGAGGAATCTTCTATCTATATAAAAGCGAATTGCCACTCACACATCATCACAAAATCTCCAGAACTGTAAAGCCTACAAACTTGAAATTTGGCACATATGTTCCTCTTGGTTTCTAGGGGCTCACTAAGAAAAGGATTCTTTGAAATCAGAGCATTAGTATTTCCTATATTATTATTATTATTAACACGCTCTGATGCTAAGGAGTTCTACTCCCCCTCCCCACCTGAAAAGAAATCTCTTCCAAATGCAAAACACAAAGAAGAGTTTCGGTTTTACTTTCACAGCACCAAACAGCTTTAGTACAGAACAGTGGAGCTAAGCCACGCCCAGGCTCCTTGCTGTCTCCTTCTTGCTCACACAGCAAATACTTTTTCAGTTTCCAAACAGCCCTCAACTCTCAGACACTGACAGGACGCTAGCCAGATGAATACCGATGGATGCTGGTAGGCAGAGGCAGAATTGCCCCCCACCACTTATTTTTCTCCCTCCAAACAGCCCAACCACATAGTTTCGCAGCGAAGCACAGGCATCGAGCTAGTGTCTAAATATTTCACAATTATGTCAATGGTTGTTGCAAACCTGCATCGGTCACGAGCGCCAAGTTTTATTTCTGGTCTGCAGCTCTAACCTTTGGACCTTAAAACAAGAGCAGAGGCATTCATTTGTCTTGGCAGCTTGTGTTGGCAGTTGCGTTGTTTCCAGCATTGTCTAGACACACCAGAGAGGGACTGGTGTGTACCCTCTTGTACCCCAGTGAACTGCTTGGGGGAAAGAAAAAATCTCCTATCAAGGCTGCTTTGTTCTGCTTCAGTTGCAGGCTCTGCCCATATGCGGGTAGTCCTTGACTTCCAACAGTTCATTCAGTGAGCGTTCAAAGTTACAAGGTCCCCTTGCCGGTGGGATCAAAATTCAGACACTTGGCCACCGGCTCACATCTACGGCGGTTCACAGTGTCACGCGATCCCCATTTTGTGACCTTCTGACAAGTAAAATCCATGGGGGGGTGGGGTGGGGGCAGATTCACTTAACAACCGGGTGACTTAATTTAACCACTGCAGCGGTTCGCTTGACAGATGTGGCCAGGAAAGTCGTAAAACGGGACAAAACTCCCTTAACAAATGTTTCCCTTAACAGCCGGGTTAGTAACTTATCAACTGCAGTGATTCATGTAACGACGGAGGCAGGAATGGTCGTAAACCGGGGCAAAACTCACTTAACAAATTTTAGTCCATCAGGATTATTTCCTGATTATTTCCTGTTGTTCTCTTATGTTTCTATATGGCCGGGCGATACTTTTGAATCCTTTTTGGTGTTTTGTTTGCATGGAAAGTGATACTTTCCTCGTTTTGTTTTGTGACTAAAGCTACATAGTAAAGGATTACAGATTGTGTTGCTTTGGGGACAAGTTAACACAATGGAAGGATTGTGAGGGGTGTGTGTGTGTGTGTGCCATTTTAGAAAGCTCCACCAAAAATAAATATATTAAAGAGAGTCCACATCCATTTTGTGTCGCCTTTGCTTGGCCTAAGATTGATTCTTCAGGAGCTCCTCTTTGCCTTCATCTGAAGAAGAAGAAGAAGAAGCCACAAATTGCAAACCTTCAACCCACAGCAATTAAAACAGGTGTAAACTAGGTCATTGTACTGTAGCTCAGGTAAAAAGGATGTGCAATAAATAGGATTAAAACTAAGTGACATTCAGCTAGCATTGAGCCATGTCAACAGCATTTTCTTGCCCCGGCATGAGGCCTTCCTCCCTACATGATGAAGGACATCATATGCATTGTAGCATAAATGATGAGATGGATTATTGTTCTCCACATTCACACAACCTATGTTCTACTGGGAAAACCCATTTTTTAAAGGTTGTCCTTTGATCTTCCTATCCTGGCGTGCAGGGAATAGGGGTGAATAGAGTAGAATAGAAAGAGAATTAGAATTAAATGAGAATAGAATTAGAAAAGAATAGAATAGAAGTAATAGTAGAGTAGAAAGAATAGAATAGAAATTACAACCCACCTGCCTTCAGTTGAGGACCTGTATACTGCAGAAGTCCAAAAGAGGGCTGTGAAAACATTTAGAGACCCCTCACATCCCGGACATAAACTGTTCCAACTCCTTCCCTCAAAACGATGCTATAGAGCCCTGCACACCAGAACAACGAGACACGAGGGGAGTTTTTACCCAAACGCCATCACCCTGCTAAACAAATAATTCCCTCAACGCTGTCCAACTATTTACAAAGTGCACACTACTATTACTGGTAATATTCTCACCACTCCTTATCACCCATCCCCTCCCACTTGGCTGTATCCTAGTACGATTTGGTTGTTGATTGTACCCTATGACTATCATTAAGTGTTGTACATTATGATTCTTGATTCTTAACGAGTGTACCTTTATGTATACTGAATTTGCACCAAGATAAATTCCTTGTGTGTCCAATCACACTCGGCCAATAAAGTATTCTATTATGTTCTATTCTGTTGTATTCTGTTCTGTTCAGTTCTGTTTGTTCTATTCTATTCTATTCACAGAGTTGGAAGGGAGCTTGGAGGTCTTCTAGTCCAACCCCCTGCCTAGACAGGAAATCCTACCTATACCATTTCAGACAAAGAGTTATGCAATATCTTTTTAAAACCTCCAGTGTTGGAGCATTCACAACTTCTGGAGGCAACTTGTCCCACTGATTAATGGTTATGTCAGGAAATTTCTCCTTAATTCCAGGTTCCTCCTCTCCTTGGTTAGTTTCCATCCATGGCTTCTTGTCCTGCCCTCAAGTGCTTTGGAGAATAGCTTGACTCCCCCTTCTTTTGTGGCAACCCCTGAGATATCAGAACATTGCTATCATGTCTCCCCTAGTCCTTCTTTTCATTAGACTAGACATACCCAAGTCCAGCAACCGTTCTTTATACGTTTTAGCCTCCAGTCTCCTAATTCTCTTTGTTGCTCTTCTCTGCACTCTTTCTAGAATCTCAACACCTTCTTTACATTGTGGTGACCAAAACTGGAGGCAGCCTTCCAAGTGTGGCCTTATAAAGTGGTCTTAACACTTCCCGTGATCTTGATTCCATCCCTCTGTTGATGCAGCCTAGGATAATGTTGGCTTTTTGGGGCAGCTGCTTCACACTTTCTTCTTCTCCATCTCCCTTTGTGAATGGGTCATTCTTCTACCATCATCTTCTTGCATGGTGGGACAGGGTTGGCATTTCCATCTTGAGTTGAAAGACAGCCTCAGCTCTCTGATGTTCTCTCTCTTTCCTTCTTCCCCACAATCCAGTGAGGTCCCAGGTCCCGTTAACGCTTCCCAAATGCAACCGAAGGCGGATTCGAACCGTACGGTCAGGAACAGCCGTGACGGCTGCCCACTTGTGTCATGCTGGAAATTCACGACGTCAACCAAATGTTGAAAGGGAACAGTGCCCCAGAGGAACTTCCTGCTGAATTTTTAAAATTCAGCTCACTCTTTCCTGGACGAAGGGGAAATTTCTTTCCCTGCTTGCCCCACAGTCATCTTTGCTTCTCCGTCCAAGCTGACCAATGTGTGAAAACTCAGAAATCCCACGTTTGCCAATTTCCCGTTTGACATTAAAGAACCTGGAGCCCATCCCCCTGAGCTCAACTGTCGCTTTTTAAAAGTTTCTCCATGTTGCCTTTTTTTTCTTAAACCGTTCTCACTTGCCTAATGGAGTGGAGGGGCCATCTGTATGCTTTTAACAGATTTTAACAGAGTTGGAAGAGACCTTGTAGGCCATCTAGTTCAACACCCCCACCCAAGCAAAGAGACCCTATACCACTTTTGACAAGTTCTAGTGATGAAGCTCCCACAACTTCTGTTCCACGGGTTGATGGCTCTCACAGTCAGAAAATGTCTCCTTATTTCCAGGTTGAATCTCTCCTTGTTCAGTTTCCATCCATTGTTCCTTCTCTGGCCTTCGGGGGCTTTGGAAAATAGCTTGAGCCCTTCTAAGTATTGGAAGACTGCTCTCCTGTCTCCCCTGGTCCTTCTCTTCCCTAGACTAGCCAGGCCCAGTTCCTGCAACTGTTCATCGTATGTTTTATCCTCCAGTCCCCTCATCCTCTTGGTTGCTCTTCTCTGCCCTTTTTCTAGAGCCTCAACGTTTTTTTTTTATAGTGTGGCGACCAAAAACGGATGCAGTATTCCAGGTGTGATGTCAGGCAGGAGGGAATATAAAGAAATCTAACTGGCTAGCCTTCCTTTGTGGGTGGATGTGTCATGAAAGAAAAATGTTCTAAATGAGGGCAGAAAGAGAGAAACTCTTGCGGAACAAGTTTGCTTTGATCATAGCAGCCAGCTCGTCATGTCAACCTTAGTAAAAATTAGGATGCAATCCTTAAAAGGGCTTGCAATCCTTATTACTTTCCACCGGAGATAGCCAAAGGATACGCCCACCGGATGGTTTTGGCAGGAAAGGAGGAGGAAATAGAACTCTTCAGCCTTGCTTTGTTTTTACACCCGTTCCGGAGATATGTGTCTCTTCTTTCAGCCAGCCTTGGTATCTTATTCCTGACAATGTTTCCAGTATTGTGTTCCTCTGGACTTTGCATTTTCCATTCTCTTTTTTTTTCTCTCCCCTACTTGGTCTCCTTCTCTCACCACCCTATAAAAAGGATGTTGAGACTCTGGAAAGAGTGCAGAGAAGAGCAACAAAGATGATTGGGGGACTGGAGGCTAAAACCCAGGAAGAACAGTTGCAGGAACTGGGCCTGGCTAGTCTGGGGAAGAGAAGGACTAGGGGTGACATGATGGCAGTGTTTGATATCTCAGGGGCTGCCCCAAAGAAGAGGGAGTCAAGCTATTCTCCAAAGCACCCAGAAGGCAGGAGAAGAAGCAACCGATGGAAACTAACCAAGGAGAGAAGCAACTTAGAACTAAGGAGAAATTTCTTGACAGTTAGAACAATTAACCAGTGGAACAACTTGCCACCAGAAATTGTGGGTGCTCCAATGCTGGGAGTTTGTAAGAAGAGCTTGGACAGCCAGTTATCTGAAAATGGTATAGGGTCTCCTTTTTGATCTGGGGACTGGACTAGAGGACCTCTAAGATCCCTTCCAACTCAGTTATTCTCTTACTCTCTGGGAGTGTTGTGCCAAAGAATCTTTTGCTCTGTTACTTATTCTGGGAATGGAAGGACGAAACCGGCGAGAGAAGTCAGCTCCTTCCTTTGATGATAACAGATAATCAGAGTTGGAAGGGACCTTGTAGGTCATCTAGTCCAACCCGCCCGCGCGGGGGACCCTCCACTATTTCTGACAAGTGGCAGTCCAGTCTCTTCCCGAACGTCTCGAGGGATGACGGTCCCACAACTTCAGAGGGGACTTTCTCTTCCATGGGTTGATGGTTCTCCCCGTCCAGAAAGTTGATTGATTACAAACAGAGGAGTCTGTTTCGACTTAAGACAGGCCTGGCCAGGTTAAACTCCTCATAAAAGGGCAACAGAAGGTGGAATCCTTGGTTTTGCTGGCCTGGCCCCGCACCAGACGCGCGAGGGGGCAGCTCCGTGGGCCTTATCATGTCGAAAGCAGAAACATCCCAGAGGGGAGAGACTATCTAATCTGTCCCTTCGCACGCCCAGACTGCCTTTCGAATTCTGCCTCCTGAGCCGTCTCCTCCGCCCGACCTACAATTCCCTCCCCGGCCCCCCAGGATCCGGGTCTGGTTTTTGGCCTTTTATTCATTTGGAAAGGGGAGGAGGAAACAAGCTATAATTGAAATGTTGCTTTATAATCTGCCGAAAACAGAGGCAGTAAAGGCGGGGTGGGAAGGGAGAAATATTTCTGCTTCCCGGATTCCTGTCTGGTTAGGATAAGGCTGGAGAAAGTGGCATATTTATTTATATTGTTTGTTTGTTTGTTTGCCAATTAAGGAGAATATTTGTAGCTCTGGGTTTGAACCTGAGGGTTCCTTGAGTGGTTTTCTTGCAGATGTTTCTCCGTAAGATCATCCAGAGCTTTTTTTTTTTTTTTTGGAAATTTATTTGGCAAGAAGGAAAAAAAAAAAAAGCTAGAATAAGACTGAAAAGGTTGCGAGGATGCAAAAATAATTCTTTTTTTCCTCCATGCATTTTGGGATCGAACGCTCCTCTTTCAACTCACACACACACACCCTGCCCCACCATCCCCGGGGGCCCCGTGTAGCCTCCCAAGACCGAGGTCGCCCTCTTGCCCCCCCCCCCCTTCCGTCTGGCAAGCCCGAAAAATGTCCAGTCACAGGCTCCCCTGATTGGCCCGAGGCATCTGCTTTGAATAATGAACCCGTTAGTGTGGGGAGCGTCGATTGGCCAGGCCCTGCTGCAGTGAGAATGCAGGCTGGATCGTCGGGGGGGGGGGCTGCCGTCGCCGCCGCTTGTGCCCTCCTGTTCCTTTAGATGTGCATTGTATGGGTGGAGGTGGAGGGGTGGCGGGAGGGGGGGGGGAGGCGCTTCCCCGGCTAATCCTGCAGCTGGCAAAGAGCGCGGAGCTCCATCCTTCTGGCCACGAGGAGAGGCTTCTGCGCAGGCTTCCTGCGGCAGCCCAGCTTCTAGTCTCTCTCTCTCTCTCTCTCTTCCTCCCTCCTTCAATGAGCTGCTTGTGAGTCCAGGCACGATAGCGCTGCCAGCGTTTTCAAAGGCAGGCAGGCTGGCAAGGCGGGCACTGCGACTGCAACATGAGTCTCTGGCAAGGCTGGGTGTGAAGCTTCCCGTTTGCAGGACCGATTCCTCCTCCTCCTCCTCCTCCTCCTCCTCCTCTTTCTTCGAGCTTATCCCGCCGGCGGCGAGCATCCTTTCCGGCCGGCCGAGTCAGCCTCTCCCATCGCCTGGGATTAAGGGATGCTGCCGTCGCTCTGGCGTCTCTTCTCTTCCCTCTTTCTAAGGGCTGGGTGTCAGGGCCCTGCCGGCGCCCCGGAGGATGCGGCCAAGGAAGAAGCCCCGCTTCCCAACCCCGGGGACCAAACGCCAAAGATGCCCAGAAAGTTGCACGCCAACGGCAACAACAACAAAGAGGCCGACCCCTCCGAAAGGAGGTCGACCATCCTCCTGGTGGTTGGGCCTGCCGAGCATTTCACAGAGGTAAATGGTTCGATGCAGACGTCTTTTCTCCCCCCCCAGGCGACTTAGTTACAAGAGGGTGGGGCAAGGGGCCGGGGGGGGGTGACTGCTTGGGGAATGGGAGCCTTGGGGACACTTGAGAAACACACACACACACACACACACACACACACACACACACACACGAAGAAGTTTCAGTCGGCCTGATGCAACTCTTGCACCCGAATGATTCTCACTCCATCTGCCATTGCTCTACTTATCCACTGATAGACTTCCAGGCTGACAACCTAAGGGGAGGTTTTCAATGATCGCTCTCGGCCGGGGGTTTTTTGCCTTCACTTAAGGCTCTTGTGGCATTGTGGGGGAGGTCCCCTCAGAGCGCGTAGATCTCTCCGTGGTCTCCGGTCGCGTTCGCCGCAAGGAAAGCCGAGGGTCCTGCGTTCCAGGGAGCGAAAAGGATTTTCGGTTAGGGACATAATTGCGGCCTCAGAGCAGCTCCGCTTTTGTGCTGTGGTCAATATGCAGTTGGTGCCTGCAGGAGGGCGGTGAGCCTCGGAAAAGCTGCCCTGGTTCATCCATGCAAGAGAACCACCTAGAATTTAAAAACAAAGGACAAAATTCTCCCATTTGTTGTTGTTAGTTGCGAAGTCATGTCTGACCCATTGCTACCCCATGGACAACGTTCCTCCAGGCCTCCCTGTCCTCTGGAGTCCGTTGAAGCTCACGCCGGCTGCTTCAGGGACTCCATCCAGCCCCCTCCTTCTCTGCCGTCCCCTTCCTCTTCTCCTGCCCTCAATCGTTCCCAGCATTTAGGCTCTTCTCCTGGGAGTCCTTCTTTCTCATGAGGTGGCCAAACTCTTTGAGTGTCGTACTTCTCGCATTAGATACGTAAAAAGCGAAGGGAGCCTCTCTGTCTACTAGCAAACTCAAAAGTTTGTCTTGGTTTTTCCCATTTGGAAGCCAGATCCGGCCACTCGGTACAAGCGAACCGTGAACGTGTTACGTTTTTTTGCATGTTACGTGCAAAAAAATAAAATGAGATTTGCTGGATTAAAATTGTAATGCGCCAGAAAGGAGGTTGATCATGGGGAGAGTGAACTTGTAGGATTCGTAGAACTTTTAGGAAGGAGGTGGGCGGGAAGAGGTTTAAAAAAAAAATGAGAAAAGAGAATATGCTGAAACTTCTCACAATTTATAGGAAGGATGGAGGAGAGGATGAAGAGATAGATAAGAACGGGGGAAGAGACAAATGTGTGCTTAATTAAAAAGGGAGGATTTATGTACCTCTTCGGTTATTTCTCCCCTACAAATGTACAAGAAAGAAAATAGCCAATCGGTGCTGTGCCTCTGGATCGCTTCTTTTAATCCTGGGGATACATCTGGATGTAGGTTTCATTTGTGCAGCATCTAGGACAAATAACAGCCGTCGTATTTTAGGCACCCACCGAAATAAATGCAGGTGTGGAATGCGGTCCGAAAAAGCTTAGCATTTCCCTCCCAAAATTTCCAGCCTTGTATAACAAGGCTACCCGAGTTTCAAGAATGGCGGCAAACTGGTTTTTTTAGATGTTCATTTGGCTCGATAAGGATCTTCAGAATTACAAATGAAGGTGATGAGGAGGATAATAGCAGAGGGAAAATGTCAAAGAATGGTGTCAAGTTGCCGAGCATTTATCAAGGTGCTTGAAAGCTGGAATATTTATTTTGAAATCTCTCTAAGGCAAAGGTTGGGCCAGGAAGAAAGAAATTAACTATCAGACAATCTCTTAGATCGGTTACACAGAACATGCTGAAAAGATGGAGTATCTTAAGCTGCGGCTTGGGACTAGCAAAGACGGAACCTGGCACGGTTAATGGTTTCTAAGGTTGCGATACTCCCTTGTGAACCGAGGTTAAAAATTTTCCACCTCTGTGCGGTTAATCTGCGAGCTTTCCTTCGCATATTTCCTTCTTTATCAGGGATCTAACAACCTTGTCAACATTCAGGGTTGTTCTTTGCAAACATGCAAAGTCTAAAAACGGAGAGGCGGTTTTTAAATGGGGTCTCAGGTAGGTAGGAGTCTGAAGTCAGGAACCGTCAAAACAAAACACAACAGAAAAACCTGAGAGCGTTTGGGTTGCTGTTACGATGAAGACGAGTTCTTGAAACTTTGCGGGGTGTTAGAAAAACAGCCCTCTAGAAATGGCCTTGCTTCTAATCTAGTCCTCCAGACCTCTTTCGATTTTAGCACCCCCTAATTCTCTATGTGGCCTGACTGGTGCAGGAGTATCTGAAATCCAGGGGCGTGTCACATTGGGAAGGACCTTTTGTGCAAGATTACATACAGTTCCCGTGTTCTTCTGCCGCTCCATTGATTCAAAGGCCTGCTGAATGCCGCTTTTTCAGACTGAAGCATTTCTGCCCTGTTGCCTCTTGTTCTTTGGATGCAGGGTGCAACTTGCTCTGAATTCGAACACCCTAAAATGGCACAAACCGGCAGACGTTGTTGCTTCATCCCATCAACTTTTTGTCCCCCGGTTTGTGGACAAGAAGGTTGGTCTAGACCAGGGGTGCTCAACCTTGGCAATTTTTAAGACCCCCGGACTTTGACTCCCAGAATTCCTCAGGCTGGCTGGGGAATTCTGGGAGTTGAAAATCCACAGGTCCTAAAAGTGGACAAGATTTGGACACCCCTGGTCTGGAAGGAGACGCTAACAGGATTCCTTCCTTTTAAGTGATCTAAAATCCTGGGATGTCCCAAACTCTGCAAGGAGAAAAAACTTGTTCAGCAGTTCTCGAACACATTCCTGGCACCCGGTAAAAATCTTCTTCTTTTTACTTCCCCAAGTCTTAAAAACCTCATGATTGCATCACAATTTGAGTCTAGGTTGTTGTTGTTTTGGATACTACTTCACTCGCTGCTTTTTTACACTGCATTTGAAAATTTAATTTAAATTCTTGAAATGTTGTCCCTGCTTAAGTCATCTCGTGACAGGGGCTCCAAAAGAAGGCAGCACCTTTCTTCGGCCTCATCTCTTTCTCGTTTTATGCTGCGGTCATCGGGAATGGATAATCCCAGTTCAATTCACGTGTCATAAAATTGCTTCACCTTTTTGGAACAGAGGTGAGGTTTGCTGAGCAAGAAGGAAACGTCCAACTCTCTCTCTCTCTCTCTCTCTCTCTCTCTCTCTCTTTTTTTTTTTTGGCTTGCCTGCCCGAACTGCAGCATCTGTTGATTTCGAAAGCCTTTTGTTTGCTCTCTTATTCTGCAAAAAAACAAACAAAAAAACCAAGCACCCCCCCCCCCCCCCCCCCCCCACACACACACACAACCTGGACCCTGGCAGGATTAGTAGATCTGTTTGCGGAGATGCTTCAGCCACTCGGGAACAAACACAATTAATCTTGTGCATTCAGAACAGTTCCATAGTCCAGTTGGAGGTGATTTTATTGACTCTCTCCCTCGAGCCAACTAGGGCGACTCATTTCTATATAACAAGACTTGCTTCCCTTCCCTCTCCTCCTCCCAGTTTGGTGAAATATTAATGGGCATGTGTTTGAATCGCTGCAGATCATCCCGGTTTTAAAGAGAGAGGTTAATTTTTTTTTCTCTCCTTGCTGTTCCGTCCTGCCAGGTTTTTAACACCTGGGCAGGAAAAGCCAAAGGCACAAGCACAGATTAGGCGAAACCTGGTTTCAAACACAGTAACTGGGAGAGGGGCCTTGAACACGAGCCAGGTGCATGCAAGCAGCAGCCAAAAAAGGCAAACCCAATCCTTGGTTGTGGAAACCGAGGCACAGAATCAAAACCGCGTGAAGTGTTAGTACCGCTTTATAAAGCCTTAGTAAGGCCGCACCTGGAGTACCGCATCCAGATTTGGTCACCACATTACAAAAAAAAAAGTTGTTGAGACTTTGGAACAAGTGCAAAGAAGAGCAACTCAGGTGATTAAAAGCCTGGAGACTAAAAGGTATGAAGAACGGTTGCAGGATATGGATATATGGCTAGTCTGGAGAAAAGGAGGACGAGGCGGGGACATGATAGCAGTATCCCAGTATTTGAGGGGCTGCCACAAAGAAGAAGGGGGGTCAACTTATTTTCCAAACCACCCGAAGGCCAGATAAGAAATAATGGATGGAAACTGACCAAGGAGAGATTCAACCTGGAAATAAGGAGGAATTTCCTAACAGACCAATTAACCAGTGGAACTGCTTGCCATAAGAAGTTGCAGGTAGCTCCATCCCTGGAGGTTTTTAAGAAGAGACTGGACAGCCACCTGTCTGAAACGGTGTAGGGTCTCTTGCCTGGGCAGGGGGCTGGACTAGAAGACCTCCAAGGTCCCTTTCAGCTCGGTTCTGATTCTGAGCCTGGATTTGAACAGGCTGTTTGTTCAACTGGGGGGAAGATAATAGAATCCTTGGACATCTGTCCCTCCATCCCTTTCCCCCGGGGGAAAAAGCTCTCCTTGTCTCCCTGGGAAAATTCATCCGTTCCCTGGGAAATGAATCACGGGTCACTTTTCAGGAGATAGGAAAGGCAACTCCTGTTGGACAGCCTGTATCATTTCAATAGAAATAGGTCGTCGTCTCGTGAGGTTCCCCTCCCCGCCTTCCACGGGAGACATTTTCCTGCATTCATGGGTACATTCATATTCCCAAATGTTGGTAAAATCATTTTAAAGTGGTGAGCCAGTTCAGAATTCACATCAGAAATGAGGTTCAGTGTCCTAGAGGTGCTTTTTTTTTTCAAAAGGAAGATGGACTCTGTTTTTCTTTGAAGACTTTTTGCTTCTCATCCAAGAAGCTTCTTCGGTTCTTCAGAAGGCAACTGGACTCTTTCTTTGAAGATGTCTCACTTCTCATCCAAGAAGCTTCTTTGGTTCTTCAAAGGCAACTGGAGTTTGTTCTTCCTTGAAAACGTTTCGCTTCTCATCCAAGAAGCTTCTTCAGTTCTTCAGAAGACAACTGAACTTGGTTTTTTTTCCTTGAAGACCTTTCCCTTCTGATCCAAGAAGCTCCTTCAGTTCTTCAGAATGCAACTGGACTCTTTTTCCTTGAAGACGTCTCGGATGACTTGGGAATCTCCCGAGACGTGAGTTCATGTGATTCCTCAGTCAATTTTCAGCCTGATTAGGTCCAAATGGGGTCACCTTTGTTCCGATCTTAAGATTGCTTCAGAACTGGGATTCTGGAGAAAGTCTAGGTTTAAATCTGAATTAGCAACCAGTTGTGGTTTCTGCTTTGACAAAGGAGGTATTGGGTGTAGGACCGGTGAGTAAGGCCAAAAATGCTGGACTAGTTAAATGTTGGCACACTTCAATGGAAATGATGGCAGTTTGGGTCTAGCAGACCAACTTCTTGTCGTCTAGAACGGACGAGTCCTAAAGTAAAGCTCACTGCGTCCCCGTATTCTTTAGCCCAAACTTCGTAGATGACACCCTGGTTAGACAAGCTGTCCGAACGTTGGTGCGTTGGACGTGGAAGTTGAATTCAGCCAATGTCAAGGCGGCCTTGGACAAAACAATGACGTCGTTTCTTCTTGCAGGGATGCAAACCGAGGACAAGCGGCACTGTGTGTGCCTGTTGATAAGTGCTGATGGTTGGAGAATGGAGAGTCTGTAGAATTGCAATTTAACTCTTCACAAAAGCAACTTTTCAAGAGAGGGTTTTTGTTCCCTGAGTCACTTTTGTTTCTTGACTGCAGAATGCCTTTCTCCTTGGCTAAGGGCCACTGCCTTTGCAGACTTCTGTTTCCTAGCTGGCGGTTGGTCCCGTTTCGTCACCCCTTCACAACCTTTTGTTACCTAGCTGGAATGATTTGACAGGCTGGGGCTTGGGGACTTCTTGCTTTGATGGCTCTTCCATCTTCCCATTTTTGCAAAGTTTGAATTTCCACAGGCTGGATCTTATGGGCCAATAGCCAAACAAGCCCATGCCTTTTCAGCCAGCAAAATATTTCCTCCCTTCCTCCCTTCCTCCCTCCCTTCCTTCCTTCCTTCCTTCCTTCCTTCCTTCCTCCCTCCCTCCCTCCCTCCCTCCCTCCCTCCCTCCCTAACCAGTGGAATGACTTGGCCTCCAGAGGTTTTTAAGAAAAGGTTGGGCAACCTTTTGACGCAAATGGTATCAGGTTGCCTGCTTGAGCAAGGGGGTTAGACTAGAAGGCCTCCAGGGTCCCTTTCCAACTCTTGTTATTTTGTTATTCTCCTGGGTTTGCCTGGAGGACGATTGGTGAACCTCTTCTCCAAAGCACCTGAAGGCAGGACGAGAAGCAACGGATAGAAACTAATCTAGGAGAGATCCAACCTAGAACTAAGGAGAAATTTCGTAACAGTGAGGACAATTGACCAGTGGAACGACTTGCCACCAGAAGTTGTGGGTGCTCTATCATTGGAGGCTTTTAAGAAGAGTTTGGACAACCATTTGTCCAGAATGATAATAGGGTCTCTTGAAGACCCTATTTGAAGACCTCCAAAGATCCCTTCCAACTCTGCTATTCTGTCCTGTTCTTTACTCAGTATCAGGGTTATCGAGTCATCTGACTTTTTAGCTTTTTCAGAGAGAGAGAGCCAACTTTCAGCCAAGCCTGAATTTGGGGACCCTCTTCTAAACCTCCCCCCTCTCCTTCCACCTCTCTCCTCCTGCATCAGAGTGCATTTTCCTCAAGATCAGGCTGCTATCCTCCTGCTGCAGCCAAGCCGCTACCCGAAACCGAACGTGCTGCATTGCGTTATATTCTGGCTTTGGGCTACACAGAAGCAGCTTCTCCCGGGGCTTTTGAAGCCTTCCGTTCCTCTTGGTTAGAAGCCAAGCAGAGGTAGAGGACTCGGGTTAGGGACTCGGGGGATCCGGGGGATTCAACCTTGGCTGAAAAGTGAAATCTCCAGATCCCCGGGCACATTTCACATGTTAGAGGCTCCCCTTGTTTGATTTTTTTTTTTTTTTTTCAAAATGCCTGTCTCCAGGACTGAGCCTTTGAGGTCCTCAGCCAGAAGGAAGCGGTGCCCGGGTGGAGGGCTTTTCCTGTATTTTTCCTCCCAACTGACTAAGCATCCTAAGAGCCGTGGGGGCACAGCGGTTAGAAGGCAGTACTGCAGGCGAACTCGCTGCCCACTCCAGGAGTTCAATTCTGAGCGGCTCAGGGTTGACTCAGCCTTCCATTCTTCCGAGGGGGTAAAACGAGGAGCCAGATTGTTGGGGGCAAGAGACTGACTCTCTAAACCTCTTAGAGCTGTAAAGCACTGTGAAGTGGCATATAAGTCTTAAGTGCTGTTGCCATTTTCCTTCCTTCCCTCCCTCCCTCCTTCTTTCTTCTCTTTTCCTTCCTTCTTTTTTCTTTTATGTACACTGAGAGCATTTGCACCAAGACAAATTCCTTGTGTGTCCAATCACTCTTGGCCAATAAAGAATTCTATTCTATTCTATTCTATTCTATTCTATTCTATTCTAATTCTAATTCTAATTCTAATTCTAATTCTAATTCTAATTCTAATTCTAATTCTAATTCTAATTCTAATTTCTGTTTCTATGTTATCCTATTTTCTATCCTATCCTATCCCTATTCCCATTCCAAACTCAAGGATTGTTGGGGTCTCCAACCATTCTGGCCAGCTCCTGACTGGGAGTGTCTCTCCCATTGTAGAGGCACCAAATTGGGGTGAAATTGGGGTTCAGTGCTAGGAACCTATTAATCTACACCCCCCCTAAATATTTATCCCTCGATGGGTATTATTTGAAGAGCAGGTGGCTGCAAGCAGCTTCGTCTATGTTTGGTCTGTAATTAGGACCTGTTACCAGGTCGAGCATGTATACCAGCGACAGAGGCCCGATTAAACTTTAATTTGTCAGGATTTATTACCGCCGTCCTTTCAATATTATTATTTTTTTGCCCCCCTCCACTGTGCATCCAGATGCTCCACCTTCCCGGCACAATTTGCTTGCCAGGTAATTTTGCCGAATGAATGAGCTTCTGGGGTTTCGTTCTGAGTTTTTTCTTTTTTTTTAAAAAAAAAAATTCCCCTAAAGAAATTCTCATCAGACTTCAGCATGGCGTTTCCTGTTTAGACTTCCTGGTTTGTTTGGGGGAGTTTTTTTGGGGTCAAAAGAAACCTATTACGATGACGATTCTGGGTGCTGGCCAGGGCTTTGGGTCTTGAGGACTAGAATCGGCCTCTGCCCTTCCCCAGCCTCCTCCACAACCTCCAAGGCCACACTTCCACTCCCTGTCGGCGGCTGTTCCTCTCCCTCAGAGTCCAACAAGTGGTAAAAGAAGGCAAAGCTAACATTTCGCCAGGCAACCTAAGCGTTGGGGGCTCCATTATGGACTTAGAAGTAATCTGCTTCCCTCTTGTCCTAAGCCCCCCCCCCCCCCCCCACTGCCCCGTCATCCTGATTTGATCACCGTAATGCATCGCTGCAATATATCGATATATATGCCTTTCTCTCTCTCTTTTTTTTTTTCTTTGAATGGAGGAGGGTTCCTGGCTGTGAGCCAGTCCTGCTTTCCGAAAGGGCACACTGTGAGCATGACGGAGCCGGTGAGAACTGGCCAAGAGTGTGTAATTCAGACTGGTCTGGAAGGGCAAGTTTCTCCACCCCCCCACAAATAAATCACGGAGTATCTTAACATGCGAAGCGCAAGGCTACAGCCATAAGTCATAAAAGGGACCAGTACTTCCGCAGAATTGCGATCCCAAAAGATTGAGACGGGAAAGGAAAAGGGGGATCAGAATTGGTCCCTTTTCAATATGTCTAGAGAACTGGTGCCTTCCTTCCTTCCTTCCTTCCTTCCTTCCTTCCTTCCTTCCTTCCTTCCTTCCTTCCTTCCTTCCTTCCTTCCT
>NW_020769362.1:1578002-1588374 GCF_900518735.1 Pseudonaja textilis
CCTTCCTTCCTTCCTTCCTTCCTTCCTTCCTTCCTTCCTTCCTTCCTCCTTCCTTCCTTCCTTCCTTCCTTCCTTCCCTTTCTCCTTCCTTCCCTTCCCTTCCAACCTTCTCTAGCTTTTAAGGTATGTCGGTTTCCATTCCCAGCATGACAATTGGGGAATTCTGGGAGTCGATGTCCACACCTCCTTAATTTTGCACAGTTGAGAAGCGCTGCCCCAGAGCATAAACCTGTGACCCTGCCACATCGAGGCTCGGGCCAGCTCTCTCCCCTCTAGTTAAGCATCCTCTATCCCGCAGCAGCTCTGAAAGGTTGCGGAATTTAATCCCCCCCCCCCCCCCCCCCGACTGTTACAAGAGACGACTTGGAATTGGAGCCGCCCGGCTTAAAATTGGCACCGCCCGTCTCCCAAATATTTGCAGCTTCAGTCCCCTGCTCTTCCTCCCCAAATCTCGCCAGGCAGCTTGAAGGCTGGGAGTCAAGCAAGCAAGCTCACCTCTTCTCGCCTCCTTACTAGCTTCTTCTTGCAAACTCTTCAGAATTTCTCTCTTCCCCACAGCCCCCCTGCATTAGGGACTTGCCAGGTTTCCGCAATCTGGGTGTTCACCACCTCAATATTCGAACCCTTAACTTGCTTAACTCCTTTGAAAGGTTCCTGGCAGCAGGCACTGCCAAAACTCCCTCCCTCCCTCTGTTCTCTGTCGGTTGAGATTCTAGAAAGAGTGCAGAGAAGAGCAACCAAGAAGATTAGGGGACTGGAAGCTAAAACATATGAAGAACAGGTGCAGGAACTGGGTACGTCTAGTCTGATGAAAATAAGCGCTAGGGATGACAGGATAGCAGCATTGCAATATCTCAGGGGCTGCCCCAAAGAAGAGGCAGTCAAGCTATTCTCCAAAGTACCCGAGGGCAGGACAAGAAGCCATTGCTGGAAACTAATGAAGGAGGGAAGCAACCTAGAACTTGAGAAATTTCCAGACATTTAGAACAATTCATCAGTGGAACGACTTGCCTCTAGAAGTTCTGGGTGCTTCAACACTGGAGGTTTTTAAGAAGAGCTTGGACAATGGGGTCTTCTGCTTGAGCAGGGGGTTGGACTAGAAGACCTCCAAGGTCCCTTCCAACTCCTATTCTATTCTATTCTATTCTATTGTATTCTTATTCTATTGTATTCTTATTCTATATTCTATTCTCATTCCGTATTCCTATTCTATTCTATTCTATTCTATTCTATTCTATTCTATTCTATTCTATTCTATTCTATTCTATTCTATTCTATTCTATTCTATTCTATTCTATTCTGATTTCTATCCCATTGCATTGCATTCCATTCCATTCCATTCCAGTCTATATTCTATTCCCATTACATATTCTATATTCTATTTCTATTCTATTCCAGAGAAAAAAACTGACCAAAGACACTGGAGATCTGCTCCACTGTTTGGTAGGACATCCTTTTTTGGACGAGCCTTCTGGTCCAGGCCTCATCCTGTTGGAGTAGCTGGCTTCCACTGACTTCTCCTGGAACTTTTTTCCTGCTGAGAAAAACACGCCGGGTTTGTGTTCTTTTAAAACAGGCTCGTCTCCAAAGGCGTTGACCAACTCATCTCCAAGTGGTTTTGTGTGCTCAGCCTTCAATCAAAGCCAGGCTTGCTTCACTAGGAGGCCCGAGTTGCTCCTTCTTTCTTCCTCCTTCCTCTTTCCACACCACTTCCCAGAACCTGGAAAGGACTTGCAGGAAGTGTTCATTAAGCAGATTAACAAAGTTGGAAGGGACCTTGTAGGCCATCTAGTCCAACCCCCAAACTAGCTTGGAGATAGTTGATGTTCTATCAAGTCAATTGTGTTCTCACTGTCAGGAAAGTCCTCCTTATTTCTAGTTTGAATCAATCAGAATAGAGCTGGAAGGGACCTTGTAGGTCTTCTATCCCACCCCACGCCTAAGCAGGAGACCTGTCACCGTTCCTGACAGGTGACAGTCCAGTGTCTTCTTGAAAGCCTCCAGTGGTGACACTCCCACAACTTCCAAAGGCAACTTCTGTTCCATGGGTTGATTGTTCTCCCTGTCAGAAAATTCCTCCTTATTTCTAGGTTGAATCTCTCCTTGATGAGTTTCCATCCATCATTCCTTCTCTGGCCTTCGGGTGCTTTGGAGAATAGCTTGACCCCCTTCCTCCTCTCTGGGGCAGCCCCTCAAATATTTTGATTTTACCGAGGAAGAAGAACCAGCTGGAGATTGAAGGATGGAGCAGAACCCAATAAGGTTTAGGATAACGGTTGGTGCATTTAGTGCAATTGTGTCTCCTCTGGTCCTTCTCCCCGCTAAATTCACCTCCACTTATCCTAAACCCTACTGAGCGTTGGATTCTGCTGCGTTCTTTGATCTCCAGCTGGTTCTTCTTTCTCTGTAAAATTGGTGCCCACAAAGCTTCTCCTTCTCTCTCTCTCTCTCCCTCCCACTCCCTCTCCCTCTCTCTCTCTGTGTGTGTGTGTGTGTTTTTTGTGTGTCTCTGTCTTTTTTTCTCTTTCTTTCTTTCTTTCTTTCTTTCTTTCTTTCTTTCTTTCTTTCTTTCTTTCTTTCTTTCTTTCTTTCTTTCTTTCTCTCTGTCTTTCTTTCTCTGTCTCTCTGTGTCTGTTTCTTTCTCTTTGTCTCTCTCTCTCTCTCTTTCTCTCTGTCTCTCTCTCTCTTTCTCTCTGTCTCTCTTTCTCTGTCTCTGTGTCTCTGTCTCTGTGTCTGTTTCTCTCTCTCTCTTTTTCTCTCTTTCTCTTTCTCTTTCTCTCTCTCTCTCTCTCTCTCTCTCTCTCTCTCTCTCTCTCTCTCTGCAGGCTTGCAGAGGGTTAATTTCCCCTTCCAGGGAAAGTGAGTGACGTGGGGTGTGTGTGAAGCGCTTACGAAAGCCCCAGTTAAGCAGCAACGCCCTCACATCACATGCCTTGGCAGAGAACGGCAGGCCGAGCTCCAGATTCCCCCTAGCCGGAGCCTTCCCTTTTTGAGCGAGGGAGGGCAGGGCCGCCTCAGCCAATGGCAGCCGAGACAGCCTCGCACATAGCTGGGCGTCATGCCCACTAGCCGGCATTTCGGCATTTCCTCTCTTCCCGGCAAGGACAGAGTGAAAAAAGAGCCGAGAGGGGAATCGGCGCGGTGGGAATCTTATCTCAGCTGTGGTGGGATCTACATCGGCTGCGTAGCTCGGGCGAAGGGGAGATGCTTTGCCTGTGCCTCTATGTGCCAAACTTCGGCGCTTCCCAGGCTGAGTTTGAGTACTTCGAGTCCAGACGCCTCCCCGCCGGACTCAAATCCATCTTCAGGCTGAGCCTTCTGATCCCTTCCCAGGAATTCTCCACCTACCGGCAGTGGAAGCAGGTAAGGAGCCGGCTGGGAAGCAAGAGAGAGGCGGCGGCATTCTTTGGTTTTGCAAAGAGGCCGTGGGGCTTTCTCCTCCCCTTCTCCCCAAAGCCTTTTGGATGAAAGAAAGGACAAATTCACCCCCTAGAACCTTAGCATCTCAAGGAGAAGTTGGCCGCGCTGGTTGAGACCTCTGAATCTAGCCGCTCCCCCACCCCATATGTCTTCTGGTTGGGGCTCCCTTCTCAAGTGTCCCCTTTCCTCTTTGTGTGCTGTGACTTATCCGGTTTTGCTTTCCACTTCTCTAGTTCTTTGATGTAGAGAAGTGGAAAGGAAAACCGGGTAACAGTTTTCCTTTCTTGGTTTGCTGCAGGTTTTCTTCTTCACCTTAAGAACTTATCCCCCATTCAGTCCCGGTTCCTTCCTCTCTCCCAACCAACCTGCTTTCCCGAAAGCGAAGCTTTTGTGACTTCCGATCGCGCTGCTTTCTCGGTTTTATTTGAGTGCCTAATTTCGGTGTGCCGGAGAGGTTTCCTTCCTGCCTGGGTGTCTCAGAGACAGCAGAATGAGTAACGCAGATGGAATTTCTCTGACTTCCTTTGAAAAAAACGCTCTTGGGCTTTTCTTGAAGACTGGCCTTTTTCTCCTGGTCCGAGCAGGCACCTTCCAGAAATGGGGGAACTCTAGCTCCCATCACCTTCAGCTCGGTTGGAGATGGGTCTTCCGGCCGAGGAGCTTGCTTTTACTGTAGTTTCTGACCCTGCACAAGGTGCAGAGAAAGGGTGGAGAGAGTCACCTTAGAGAAGGATCAGGAGGAGGAGGAGGGGGAATGGGGAAGGAGGAGAAGGGAAAGAGGAAGAGGAGGAGCGGGGGAGAGGAGGAGGAAAAAGAAGAAGGGGAAGAGGAGGAGAAGGAAGGGGAAGAGGAGAAGGAGGAGAGGGAGAGGAGGAAAAGAAGGGGAAGAGGAGAAGGAGAAGAGGAGAAAAAATGGGAAGAGGAGAAGAAAAAAGTGAAGAGGAGGAGGAGAAGGGAAAGAGGAGGAGGAGAAGGAGAAAGGGGAGAAGGAGGTGGAGAAGGGGAAGAGAAGGAGGAGAAGGGAAAGAGGAGGAAAAGAAGAGGTGGAGGAGGAGAAGGAGAGAGGGAAGAGGAGGAGGAGGAAAAGAGGAAGAAGAGAAGGGAAAGAGGAGGAGGAAAAGAAGAAGGGGAAGAGAAGGAGAAAGGGAAGAGGAGAAGGAGAGAGGGAAGAGGAGGAAACGGGAAAGAGGAGGAAAAGGGAAAGAGGAGGAGGAAAAAGGAGAAAGGGAAGAGGAAGAGGAGGAGAAAATAACTTTGAGATGGTTGATGAGAGGTGGTGCATCTTTGAAATGAAGGAAGGTGCTTCCTAACTCTTCAGCTTTCAACCATGATGGGCTAGTCTAGAAACTGCCCTGGGGAAATTTCCAAACTTGGCTTATGCAAATGTGTGTTAAGAAGAAGCCTGCATTCACCTGTATCGGTTGAGCAAGGACCTTGGGAATTCTCTAGCTTGAGTTTCTTTCCTAAAAACCACATCCATGGCCAGTGAGGCTTGATGGACCTCCTTGATGGACCAGTGCATTTTTTCCAGCGTGGCACGTTATTTTAAGGCTGAAAGAATGGAGTTTGTGTTTTTGTTCAAAGAAAAAAAAATGTAGGAGGCTCTGGCTGAGGTCCTGATCCACACAGCTCACCAACACTTGTGAGTTGAACGGATCGAGACTTCAATTGAGGGTCTCCGGCAGAGCTAATTGGGACTTGGGACCCTGGAGATGGGAAGCAGGTATTCACCAACTCAGGCTTCCTTTCATACTTTTAGAATTAATGGCAGCTGTCCTTAATAATTGCCCCACCAACACAGAGCTGTGGCACACCCTTGAAAAAGGACTCTGTGGGTTGTCAGCATTTTGTGTTTCATCAGGACACCACCAACATTTTTTGGGTGTAGGCATCTCTGTAGGGTTTGATGTTCAGGGCACCACCAACACTTTGACACTGTGTAGGCATCTCTGTAGGGTTTGATGTTCAGGGCACCATCAACACTTTGACACTGTGTAGGCATCTCTGTAGGGTTTGATGTTCAGTTTCTCATGCTCAGTACCAGATAACAGGTGCTCTCCTTTGTATTATGGCGTTGAGTAATCATTAATTGACCTAGAGGGGCAACTCTGGGTTCAGCAGGAGCATGTGACAGTGTAGTAATTTCAGAATTGGCCATGGACTTATCACACACGCCGTTCTCTTACATTGACACCTTGCCCAATCTGGCTCCAGCTCCTCTTTCCTCATGGTCCACCCCCCAAATCTCTACATACAACGCCCACGGGCTAAAGCTCCTTGGTTAGGAGGCTGTTCCAAACTCAAAAAAAAAAAGGCTCAAAGCTTGGCCGCCAAAGGCATTTGTGATGTCCTAATTACAAGGGAAGACTTCCTTGGATTTCAGGAAAAGGGCCTTAGGTTCTCCAGTTAGGAGCCTTCATATGCAAAGGAGCAGGATTCGCCCCGTGTGGCTTCTTCGCTGCGGGAAGGTTAATGCGAAGACCTGAAATACTTTGGCACCGGCTGCGACAGGAGTTGCGTGTTGCAATTTGAGAAACCACCCTCCTTTGATAACAATTGTTCAGCTGCTCTCCAGTTCCTTCTTCCCCATTTGGCGATCCGTGGCCATCTTTCTAAGGAGGAGAATTTAGTATTTTAGGGCGCTCCGGGGTTGATCGATTAAGGCCCCTCCAACATTTCTTAACTCGCTTTCTTCCTCTCCCAAAGGGGACCTTTTGCCAGGGGCAAACTCTGAATAAGTTTGGCTTGGCTGTGATCTGCTGACATGCCTCTTTCTATCTTTAGTCTGCAAACGCTGGTCCCATCTCTCTCTCTCTCTCTCTCTCCTTTTTACAACTATCATATGATTGTCTGGAGATTTGGCCGCTTGGACATACCAAAGGTCATTGCAGAGGGTGGCTGGATGTCCTTACAGACCAGAAACAAGGGATTAAATTATGTAACGGTCCAACTTTAGCCGTTGAGCAGGAAGGGACATAGGCGCTCAGTAAAATAATAATAATAATAATAATTCTCTCTCTGAAAAATCATAATTGCAGAGTTATTTTGTCAGCTCCTCTCTCTTTCTCTCTCTCAACGGCTGCACCTGTGCAGCCGGCCGTGCCAGGGTTTTGATTTCTGCAGGATGTTGGCTTATGGTGAACCAGCTGCTGGGCTACTTTTCGTGGTTTGTTTTGCTAAGAAATGGGTGGTTGAACTCCAGCTCAAGACCCATCTGGCCAAGCAATGGGGACGGATTATCGAGTTAAAACCTCTAGAGGGATAGTCCATACAAGCCAATTCGGAGTCCAGTTCAAACCCAAATTCTTCCCCAAATCCCGAAGTTTACACAATACGCAAACATCACCAAAGCAAAATCCTTAATTTTATATAGGCAGCTTTGCTTTTGGGTTATATTATGACATCCTAGCTGCTAATGGCAGAGGTTGATGACTGAGGTCATCCTGCCATGTGGGGATGAGTAACTAGCCCAGATGAGACACCGTGGGAGTCTTCCTTTCAGAGGTGGAGCTGTGTTATTTTAATGCAGAAAAAAAAAAATTACACCATGGCTACCCGTGAAAGTAACAATCACATCAGTTGTTTGGTTTTCGGCTTTGCATGCCAGCCTGGTTGCAGTTTATTCAGTCAACAACGGTTGCACAAAGTTTGAGTAGGATGGGTGATTCCTTTTTGGCCTTTTCAGCGCAGGAAGAAGCATTTCCTTCCTGGATGCTATTCAAAACCAAGTTTTGTCTCTGAACCCAGTTCCCGGTGGCTATGCAAAGCAGGTGGCGTAACTGGGTTGAACAAGCCAAGATGGGTTGCGTTGACAGAGGGAGAGAATCAAGCCCTAATACCACTTTTATAATGTCTTGAATTAAGGCCGCCCTTGGAATACCGCGTCCAGTTTTGGTTGCCCTGATGTCAAAAAGATGCTGAGACTCTGGAAAGAGTGCAGAGAAGTACAACCAAGGTGTTTAGGCTAAAACCTATGAAGAATGGTTGTAGGAATTGGGCTTGGCTAGTCTAGGGAAGAGAAGGGCCAAGGGAGACATAATAGCAGTGTTTCAATAGCTCAGGGGCTGCCCCAAAGAAGAGGGAGTCAAGCTATTCTCCAAAGCACCTGAAGGCAGGACAAGAAGCAATGGGTGGAAACTAACCAAGGAGAGAAGCGACCTAGAACGAAGGAGAAATTTTCTGACAGTGAGAACAATCCACTTGCCTCCAGAAATTGTGGGTGGTCTAACCACCTGAGGTTTTAAAAGACAGCCATTTGTCTGAAATGACATAGGGCTTCCTACCCAAACGGGTTGGACTAGAAGACCTCCAAGGTCCCTTCCAACTTCCAATTCTGCGATCTCGTCCTCCGGCCCTCCTGCCCTGTCTTGGTGAAGGCTGGAAGGATTTGTTCCTGGTGGTAGGAATGGTCAGGGTGAAGTGTATTTATGGTCAACCTGACCTTGCCATCTCCCCCTCTCTCTCTCTCTCTCTCTCTCTCTCTCTCTCTCTCTCTCTCTCTCTTTCTTTTTTGCAAAGATACACTTTGCTCCTGAATTCTAGTTTCCCCCAGGTTCTTGCACAAGAACATATCTGCAGGGCGTCCAAACCAGTTTGGGCTTGTTTTAGAGCCTTTAACGATGGCTGATTAATGTTGTTTCTTAGCTTACCCTGCAAGTTTTCAAGCGGCAGTTAGATTCCCCCAGAAATAGCTAGTTTTCCTGTCGGGTCTCCTTATTAAAATAAATATATATTTTTTTTCTTCCCCGGGGAAGGCTAAAAAGCGAGCGTAAGAGAGGTGGGTTGACCTTGGTGCTTTCCAGAACTTCTCAGTTCAAGTCCCTTTGGATGTCTGGGTGTGCAAATGTGGCTGAACGTGATTTTTTTGGGGGGTACAGCTCGTCCTCATCTTACGACTCATTGGCGATTGAGCCCAGTATTTAGGTTGCTAAGCGAGAGACTTATTGAGTTTTGCCTCGTTTGATGACTTTCCTTGCCCTGTTCATTAAGCGAGTCGCCGCAGGTGTTAAGTTAGGAACACCGTTGTTAAGCGAACCCGGCTTTTCTCCCTCGCCGGAGGCTCGCAAAAGGGGATCACGCTGCGACCGTCATAAATAGGAACCAGTTGCCACACACCCGAATGTAAATCACGCGACCTGCGTCCGTGGGGATGCTGCCACAGGCATAAGTGTGAAAAAAGTCCCTTTTTTCAGTGCCGTTGTAACTTTGAACGGTCACTCAATGAATTTGTTGTAAATCGAGGATTACCTGTAGTTGGGGACAACTGGTTTTTTACTGTTCCTCTTGACGCAATTTGTGGCATCCGGCATCCCAAATCCTATTTTTACAAAATAAATAAATCCATATATATAAAAGCGAAACACCACTCATGCATCATCACAAAATCTCCAGAACTGTAAAGCCTACAAACTTGAAATTTGTCCTGTATGTTCCTCTTGGCTTCTAGGGGCTCACTAAGAAAGGATTTCTTGAAATGACCATCAGAGCTTTAATATTTCCTATATAATTATTATAAACATGCTCTGATGCTAAGGAGTTCTACTCCCCCTCCCCACCTGAAAAGAAATCTGTTCTAAATGCAAAACCACAAGCAGAGGAGAGGAGTTCCCATTTCAGGTTTAGTTTCACAGCAGCTTTAGTACAGAACAGTTGAGCTAAGCCACGCCCAGGCTCCTTGCTGTCTCCTTGCTCACACAGCAAATACTGCTTCAGTTTCCAAACAGCCCTCCACTCTCTCACACACTGACAGGAAGACCGTTGGATGCTGGTAGGCAGAAAGCAGATTTTATTCCCCCTCTTATTTTCTTCCCCCAAAACTAAACTCGACCACCTAGTTTCATAGCGAAACACGGGGATCGAGATAGTAAATAAATTTAAAAAGACGCTTCTGGAGTGAATTTCCCAAACCCAGCCTGGAATCCATTAACCATCCTGGCCATATTGCGAAAGATGCTTGAGTTTTTCCTCTTAAAAACCTCTTTCAAAAGCGGATTTGGGAGAAGATTCTCAGTCTTTTAGGATAATAATAATTTAAAAAAAAAAAAAACCCTTCTTCTCTAAGGAATCAGCCTCTACTCTCCGAAATCCATATTTTAAAACACTCGGAGAAGTTGAAGATGCCCAATTCGGGCACCGGATCCTTCAGCTGTTTTCCCATTCCTCAGAAGAGAATAATGGTGGTTTGGGTTTTTTGGCGCCGAGTTGCGTTTGTCCCTTGGAACATTTAGTTGCCGTTACTTACAAATAGGAACCAGAGCTTGTTGGAAGAGGGAAGGGGGACTTTATGCTTCCCTGACCCTGAACAATAGCAGCCCTGAAGACAACCGAGATTTATTTTTTTGCCATTGTTTTCCCCGTCCCCGTAGAAAATCGTAAAAGCTGGCGATAAGGACCTGGATGGCCAGCTGGACTTCGAAGAATTCGTTCACTACCTCCAGGACCACGAGAAGAAACTGAGGCTGGTCTTCAAGAGCTTGGACAAAAAGAATGACGGTGAGCCCACCCGTTGGTTGGTTGGTTGGGTTTTGGCTGGCCCCTTCCTCCTCGGGAGCTTTTGAGATTCATTTCTCTCTCTCTCTCTTTCTCTCTCCTTCCTGGATGTTGCAGGTCGCATTGACGCTCAGGAGATCATGCAGTCCCTCCGCGATCTGGGCGTCAAGATCTCGGAACAGCAGGCGGAGAAGATCCTCAAGAGGTAAAGGTCTCCCGTCTCAAAGAGGCTCCTGCACAAATACTTGGCTTTTTCCCCTTAATCCTTCCGCTGTAATAGCGAGTCAAGGAACAAGCTGCCCACCTGTCTGTCTGTCTGTCTTTCTGTCTGTCTGTCTCTCTGTCTCTGTCTGCCTGCCTGCCTGTCTTATCTCTTATCTCTTGCTAAATAGCTAGCTAACTAACTACTCCTTTTCTCTCTCTCTCTCTCTCTTTCTTTCTTTCTTTCTTTCTTTCTTTCTTG
>NW_020769362.1:1593258-1614188 GCF_900518735.1 Pseudonaja textilis
AGATAGATAGATAGATAGATAGATAGATAGATAGATAGATAGATAGATAGATAGATAGATAGATAGATAGGCAGGCAGGCAGGCAGGCAGGCAGGCAGGCAGGCAGGCAGGCAGGCAGGCAGGCAGGCAGACAGACAGATAGATGATGGATAGATAATAAATATAGATAATGATAGATAGATGATAATGATAAGAGATTGATGGATGATGGATAGATAATGATAGATAGATAGATAGATAGATAGATAGATAGATAGATAGATAGATGATAATGATAAGAGATAGATTGATGGATGATGGATAGATAATGATTGATTGATTGATAGATAGATAGATAGATAGATAGATAGATAGATGATAATGATAAGAGATAGATTGATGGATGATGGATAGATAATGATAGATAGATAGATAGATAGATAGATAGAGCACTTAGACTTATGTACCGCTTCACAGTACTTCACAGCCCTCTCTAAGTGGTTGACAGAGTCACCCAACAATCTGGGTCCTCATTTTGCCTACCTCAGAAGGATGGGAGGCTGAGTCAACCTCGATCCTGGTGAGACTCGAACTGCCAAATTGCAGGCAGGTGGCAGTCAGTAGAATTAGCCTGCAGTACTGTACTCTTAACCACTGCGGCTCGTGTAGACTTCTCCAGGCTAAGCATGGGACACCTTTCTTGGCAGATCAAACGCTTCATCGGCACAGACCAAGAGGTGCTGAGGATTCACGAGAGGCTGGTGGCCGGCTCGTTGGCTGGAGCCATTGCACAGAGCAGCATTTACCCCATGGAGGTGAGTTGCCTTCTATTCTTTGCTCAAGAAGCTGATCCCAACCTGCTGCCAACTTGATCGCAAGTCTCCACACTTGGCCATTTGTAGGACTCGTGGACTTCAACTCCCAGAATTCCTCAGTCAGCTGAGGAATTCTGGGAGTTGAAGTCCACAAGCCTTGAAGTTCTCAAGTTTGGAGATCCCTGATCTTAGATGGACTAGCCTTCAAGAGCATGGTTGATCATGTTATGAAGAATAATGAGGACTAGAAGGCTGGAAGGGGAGGTCCAGATTGGGGAAGATGGTTTGAGAACATTCAACCTTCCCCATTGCCATTCTCAAGGGCTGCCTTCATCGGAGACATTGGTGCACCTCTACCGCTCCGTTGCTTTTCCTTGGTGGTGAAATCTTCTGTGCATCTGACCCAGATGCTGTTGTTCCTTGTCTCCCTCCTGCTTAGGTTTCTGACATTCTTCTTGCTCTTGTTGGCATAGGTTCTGAAAACCCGGATGGCCCTGCGTAAAACCGGGCAGTACACAGGGATGCTGGACTGCGCAAAGAACATCCTTGCCAAAGAAGGACTAGGTGCTTTCTACAAGGGCTACATTCCCAACATGCTGGGGATCATCCCGTATGCTGGGATTGACCTGGCTGTTTACGAGGTAAGAGATGTGGTTCCTCTCCCTGGCAAGAAAGAAAGAAAGAAAGAAAGAGAGAGAGAGGGAGGGAGGTTCTTAAAGATGGTGGTTGGTGGCTCTCAAAACCCCCAAGCAGAAGGTCTAGCGGTCTTCGGCTCCAGCTGCTCTGAAGCTTAGCAGGTCCCATGCCAAATGGATTTGCTCCAGGCTCTTGAACCGAGTTGGCTCTCCGTTGACCGTTGATGGTTTTCCTTCCAGACATTGAAAAACAGCTGGTTGCAGCATTACGCCGTGAACAGTGCAGATCCTGGCGTCTTCGTCCTATTGGCCTGTGGCACCATGTCAAGCACTTGTGGGCAGTTGGCCAGCTACCCTCTTGCTTTAGTACGGACCCGAATGCAGGCTCAAGGTAAGATGGCACCCCAGGAACTCTTGGAGAAAGCTACAACCAGGCATGGGCTGCTGGGGGCTTAGGGCTACCTAAGACTCTACGGTGCTTGGAGAGCCCCCAATAACTTCAGAAAAACAGCAAGGGAAAGCTCTTAATAGGCTTAACTGAACTTCTGGGCGTTCAGCCAAGAGCATTTCACACCTTGTAAAAGTGTGGCAAGCTAGATAAACAATCCACTCAGCGCCTGCATCGGAGAGCCATGGAGAAAATGCGATCACTTAGCCACTAGCCTCCGAGGGGATTAATTCTCAAATAATAAGAATCACGTCATTCACCAGAAATTCCACTAAGACTCCCAAGATCCCTCTCACAGCCACTGCTATTAAGCCTGGTTTCACCCAGTGTTTTATTTAAGTATTTAATAAATGTTTTGGGGTGTATTATCTTTTTTAAGGTAATTAGGCCACATACACCCAGTCACATGACCACCTAGACATGCCCACCCAGCCAGTCATTAGGGCAGAGAGCCCCTTGCTAAAAAAACCCACCCCTGGCTACCACCACCAAGGAGAGGGTTCTTTCTGGGACCCGTTGACCCTCAACCAAACCCTTCAACGCCCGTCTCGTATCTTCTCTTTCAGCCTCAATCGAAGGAGCCCCCGAAGTGACCATGAGGGGCCTCTTCAGGCACATCCTGAAGACCGAAGGCGCCTTTGGGCTCTACAGGGGCCTGGCCCCCAATTTCATGAAGGTGATCCCCGCCGTCAGCATCAGCTACGTGGTCTACGAGAACCTGAAGATGACTCTGGGGGTGCAGTCGCGATGACCACCGAGTGGCCTCTGGGACACATTTTAAAACCAAACCCGGGAGCGGCAGCTCTCGGGTGGACGGCCGTTTCATTCTGTGAATGGGTTGAAGACACTAATAAGTCGCGCGAACCAAGCTGTGATGCCCCCAGACCCAGAAGAAGGGGTGGGGGGTGGGGGAACTGGGGGAGAGCGGGGTGGGGTGGGTGGGTGAGGCTTTTATCTTTGTGTTGCTGTCAGGAGCACCGGGGTGGGGTGGGGGGCGCGAAGGACCAAGTCAGGAAAGCCTCCCCCTCTACCCTTCGGCCAGGAGATCATCTCAAGCCGCTCGGTGGCTTCTGAGGGAGCGGAAGACGACTTGGGGGACGTCTTGATTTTTCTCAAGCCACTTCAGAGCGGAGCGATAGATCCATCATTCCCCTCTTGGTTTCTCTCGTTGGGGCCGTCCACACATCTCCCTTCCAAGGCTTCAATTCCCCAAAATAAGACCTGCCTTAGGTAGAAATGGCTAAGAGCCAAAAAAAAAAACCCCCCCCCCCCACCCCCCCCCCCCTCCCCCCCCCCCCCCAAATATCTTTGCTGTTTACATAACATTCTGCTGGGCGAGAGCGATTTACGTTACAATCCTGACACTGCAATGTAAATTTTTTTATTTAAGAAAGAAAAGAAAAAACAAAACAAAACCAGGTTCAAGGGAGGAGGAATGTTTCTTTTATCTCCTCCTCCACCTCTTCCTCCTCTTCCTCCTCCAACTCCTCCTCCTCTTCCTCCTCCTCCTCCTCCAACTTCTCCTCCTCCTCCTCCTCCAACTCCTTCTCCTCCTCCTCCTCCTCCTTCTCCTCCTCCAACTCCTCCTCCTCCTCCTCCAACTTCTCCTCCAACTCCTCCTTCTCCTCCTCCTCCCCCCCTCCTCAAAAGCTGGTCAGGCAGAGCGGAGAGGTCAGTAGTTTTCCTTTTGCCAGACTGCAAAAATGAGATGCACTTAATTTTGGAAGGCCCCTTTTCCAGGCGTGTCTTCGCTGCTGATTATTGGGGTGGGGTGGGGAGTATAAAATATCTCCTTCCTGTTGTAGCCTTCTCCCCCCACCCCTTTATCTCACGAGGAGCATCGTTTTTGGGAAACTCTCGAACCGCGTGGCTATTCTGTCTTCTTTAGTTCCTTCAGAGACGGATGCCAACACTTCGGTTTAGAGTAGAAGAGTTGGGGTTACAGCCTTTCTAATTTTTTGTTGTTGTTGTTGTAACAAGTAGCTTTTTGCAAAAAAAGAAAAAAAAAAGGGTTAGCTTAATCATAGAAAAACAAGTTGTCTTCATGGGGAATTGGAAAAGGTTGAGCTACCTTGTTTTAATTCCCTTTTCCTGCAAGGTTCTTATCCCAAGGAAAAAAAAAACGGAGGGTGGGGGGAATTGTAGCCGCCGTATTTATGACTTTCCCAAGGGGGCTGCTCAGCCCTCCTGGGGAAACAGGGGGTAGAAAAAAATATTTCTCTGATTTTTTTCGGAGGCCAGCCTCTCTCATTTCATTTCTTGTTTTTAACTGCTTAGAAACGTATTTATTTTGTATTTATTTGGAAGGCGGGTCGCGCCTGCCCAACTATTTTTATAGATTCGTCGCCACAGAGTTGGTTTGTTCGTGTCCTTCGTCTCCTGTTATTTTTGTAGAGGTTCTCTGTATTTATGTTCTGAATTAAAAAAACAAACAATGTTTATTTTGCACGTTGAAACTTGGAATCCCCCTCCCGCCACCCCAAGGAAGAAGAGGAGGCGGCAGCCTCACCGAAGGTGGCTGACAAAGCTCCCCCTTTCGGTAAGCCAGCGCTGCCCCCCGTTTTACGTTTGAACCACTGAGTCGGGAGGGAAGAAGTTGAGCAAATGAGGAGGAAAAGGGATGGTGACGGTGGAGAGAACCCTGTTTTCACTTGCACAAGAGTTTCGGATTGGCCTCCTTCTTAACCTTCCTCGGGGATTGGTGCTGGTGGATGACCTACCCGCGCGCATTTGGGTTGTGTTGATGTTTTTCTTCTTCGATAATGCAAAGGGCTGGTTGGACTCTAGAGGGAAATCTCAGGGACCACCCAAAAACAAGCAAACACATCACCACGAGGTGCCAGTTTCGTTAACGCACTGAAGAAGGTGGGAAGCTGCGGCTAGGAAGGCCGTCGGGCGCCCCAACCGAAGGCGCCTCTTCCCGAATTCACCAAACTTTCACGAGGAGAAGCTACAATCTCCCGAAGAAACAGTGCCCCCAGTTGTCATCCACCCATCGGCTCTCAGCTGCTCCGTGTTTCGAAAGACTGATCGGATGAGTGGTTGTGATGTTGTCGAGTATCTCTCTGTTCTTTGTTGGGACCATCCTGCACGCTCGTCTCGCATTTGTCTCCGGATCGGTGATAACGACGGCGTTTCCTCCCACCCCACCTCTCCCTTGTTCTTCAGATGATTTGTCGTGTTTGTCTAGGCAGCCTTTTCTTTCCTTACCATTGGTGGCCTGGAGATAGTATTCAGAACATGTAAATCAATGCAAAATTTAACTGCCTCGGGAGCTGTAACCCTTCGGGTTTGCCGAAGACCGGATGTTGAGAAAAAAAAAATCCAGAAGTCTTTGATGGTAGGGAACAGTTTGCTAATAAAGGTTTATCATGCTAATATTTCCCCGGTTTCTGTTTGGTTTCTTTTCTCTTCTTCTTCTGGTGGTTGAGTCCAACACCTACGCTGATTATCCAAGTATGGAAGCCACGGGTTTATTTTTAAATCTTTGGGGTGATGCAAATTCAGACCTCATCCTGTTTCCGTTTTAACCCTGGGTGAGTTCCTAGAACAGGCGTTAAATTGGCCTATAGGACCACGCAACGATTCCCACTCTGCACCCTCTCGGATTTTCTTAACTCACTTGAGATGATTCCCCTAACGTGATCCAGGACACACACACACATTCTTCTTGAAGACCTCCTGCCTTGGATGGTGGAAGTCTAGAGAGGTCGTAAATTGCGAGGCAGGCAGTTCTAAGCCTGACACAAGGCAGAGATTACATGCATGGCGTAGAGTTATATAAATTGGGCTGGAGGTGGAGATCCCACCTTTGATCTTTCCCCTTTTTTTCATTTATGGGGAAGCATTTGAAGATAGCAGTAGGTCATTCCGTCCAACTGTCTCCTGCTGACTTGGATCGACTCCGTTTTGCTCCACCGCTATTCCATTTCCTGCTTAGCTTCCCTAAATCTTCTGGTTCTTCATTTAATTCCAACCTTGCATTAAATATTTGCTTTCCAAACCACTGGAGAATTGTCCAACCTGTCCTAGCAGTCAACTCAACCCAACTGGCTCCTGCTTCTGACTTCTCTGCAGCTATTTCTAAGCTCGAGCACCATTAGACCAATTTGTCCATTGGGGATTAAATATTTTTGGAGGCAAGCATCTTCAAAATGCATGGAACTGCACTGCTGATCTTATATATGCGAGATCTCTTGTAAGACCTTAGGAGAAACTTCTAAGAGATCTCAAAGGCAAACACTAACTCATCACCTAGAGGATCACAGAAAGATCATTTTCCATAAAACATGCACATGTCAAAGCAAATTTATTCGAACTAGAAATGATGCAGGCCAACAATTAAGCCAAAAACCTTCCCTTCAAGTCTTGTTTGGAGCACCTGCTGCTTGGACTTGGCTGTCCTCTTTCTGGAAGAGATGCTTACATCTAACCAGTGTCGTTCATTAGTTGCATGGACAGCTTCTAGCACAGGTTTGATCAACACGGGACGTGCAAACAAGAAGCATGGGTTCAGAAAATGGAATTTGGGGTGGTAGCATCTAGACCTCTTTGACCGTGGAAACTTAAGCAGAGCCAACCTTAGTTAGGACTTGTTTGGGTGACACCAAGAGTTCCAAGCTAGACTGGAAAACCAAGCAAAAAACCAAAAACCAGCCCCTCTCTTAAGGAAAGGGCAAATATTTTCTGGAAAATCAGAATATGGTTTGGCGGATGGACGGTCTCCAAAATATTCATCCCTGCTCAACATACTTTAGAAGAAGCGATCATTTTAGCAATCTCCAGATTTGCAAGGCTGGCTCTCCATGGTGGGTGACGGTTCTAGTCTGCTGCTTTCCACATAGTCACTTTCTAAAAGCAGGAAGGACCTCAAAAAGGACCTCCTCCTTTGGCCTGGATGAGGCTGGAGCAGCTGTTGGTGCCTAATGCCAAGAATGCACGTCAAACTCATTGTTGCAGTCCCAGGAATGAAGGATAATAAGGATAGCACAAGCCGGCTCAAAAGGCGTCTACATAGCTTCTCCAGAAGAGGGAGACCTTTGCAAATAGTTTGGCACGTTGTGCGCCGATCTTTCCAGCGTTGGTGAAGTCCCTCTTGGCTCAAAACACCGGTAGTAGCGGAGTTTGCAGGATGAGTTCAGACATTCAAAGCAAAGTTAGTAGACCTTTCTCAAGCAGGATCACTCAAAATGTTGCAGACTGAAATCTTTCCAAGCTTACAGATGATTCAGCTCATTCGTTTTAGGCCTTGGGAATGATTTGAGAGAACCCACTGCACACACTTGTCCCCAATTTTGCTACTCCCAGAGTTCCTGACAAAATGAAAAGCAATGTATGACTACCTACAAAACCATCCCTCATCCCAAAGAAAGAAAGCAAGACCTATAAACTCCCAATGAATATGAGCCAACTTTTCTTGTTTGGTGTTGCTGTGGCTCTTCTCACACATCCATGAAGAGTAGTCCGCCCAAATGTTGCCACCCATGTTTTGAAGAGTAGCGCATAGTTTTGGTTAGGTTCAAGATTTATTTATTTATTTTGTCAAGCACGTGTTAGATATAAGTATAAACATGATTATGAAGACATGAAATGGATATGAATAAAAGGGAACATTAGGACAGGGAAGGTTGGCACGCTGGTGTGCTTATGCACGTCCCTTTACAGACCTCTTAGGAATGGGGTGAGGTCAGCAAATTTTGGGGTTTGGGGGAAGAAACCACAGACTCAGGTAGTGCATTCTAGGCATTGACCACTCTATGGCTGAAGTCATATTTCCTGCAATCGGTTTGCCTTAAGTTTGTATCTATTGTGTGCTCATGTATTGCTGCGGTTGAAGCTGAAGTCGTCATTGTTGGGTAGGACATTGCAATAGATAATTTTGTGTACTACGCTTAGGTCAGACCAAAGGCGGCATAGTTCTAAGTTGTCTAAGCCTAACATTTCAAATCTAGTGGCATAAAATTGTAGGCGGAGAAACGTAGAACTACTGCTATAAGATATAGCAAACTAGACTTCCCCAACTCTTTAGTGGGGTCTTCCAAGTTTTCATTGCCAAGTTCTTGTCAGTTGTGGAAATAATTCAGGAGACCCATTGCCTTCTCCCTAGTTTCAGGTCTTTGGGACGGATTATTCCTGGAACCGTTCTTCATTTCGGGTCACCTCTGGCAGCAAGTTGAGGCTGGTCAAATTGGCAACTCCATAACTGCAAAGACAAGGACCTTTTGTTCTTTGCAGGCCGAATCCCCTTGAGTCCAATGCTAAACGTGGTTCAAGTGGTGCAATTCCGTGTGGATTAAAAGGAGGGCAGGAGGTGACCTATTTCATTGGTAGTTTCTAGTCTGCTGAGTGTGGCGAGAGAGAGAGCGGAGTCGGTGTGCAAATATTTGGCTCTAAAATGTTAGGTGAACTTCTTGTGAAAGAGGTCCACTGTGTTGAAAAGCAGGGACCTTTGGCTGAAGGAGGAAAGTTTCCACCTAACATGATTTTAGGAGGGTGGCTCCACAAGGGCTCCCAGCCAAATGTTGTGTCTCTGAAGGGTAGTAAGAAATCAGTCGATCCGTCAAGAAAACATTTTAGAACAAGGGTCTTCAAACTTCGCAAGTTTAAGACTTGTGGGCTTCGACTCCCAGAATTCCTCCTCCAGTCATGTTAGCTCAGGAATTCTGGGAGTTGAAGTCCACAAGTCTTAAACTTGCCAAGTTTGAAGAGCCTTGTGCTAGAGTCTCAAGTGTTTCTCCACCTTGCCAAGTTTAAGATGGACCTCGACTCCCAGAATTCCCTTGAGATACTTCTTGAGAAGGTTTGAGGTTGAGAAAGACTGTCATAAGACCTTAAAGCAAGGGTCTTCAAACTTGACAGCTTTAAGACTTGTGGACTTCCAGAATTCCTCCTCCAGTCATGTTAGCTCAGGGATTCTGGGAGTCAAAGAGGAGGAAGGGGTCAACCTGTTGTCCAAAGCACTTGAAAGCCAGACAAGAAATAATGGATGGAAACTGACCAAGGAGAGAGTCAACCTGGAAATAAGGAGAAACTTTCTGACAGTGAGAACAATCAACAAATGGAACAGAAGTTGCCTTCAGAAGTTGTGGGAGCACCATCACTTGAGAACTTCAAAATGTTCCATTTGTCAGAAATGGTGTGGGGTCTCCCACTTGGATGGGGGGGTGTTGGACTAGATAACCTATAAGGTCCCTTCCAACTTATTTATTTTTATTTTATTTATTTGATTTGTCAACTGCTTACAAGATAATAGGTATAAGTATATACATAGTTATGAATACATGAAATGGGTACATATAGAAAAATAAAAAGAAACAATAGGACAGGGACGGTAGGCACGTTGGTGCACTTATGCATGCCCCCTACAGGCCTCTTAGGAAAGGGGTGAGGTCAATAGTAGACAGTCTAAGGTTAAAGTTTTTGGGGTTTGAGGAAGAAACCAGAGTCAGGTAGAGTATTCCAGACATTGACCACTCTGTTGCTGAAGTCGTATTTCCTGCAATCAAGTTTGGTGCGGTTAACCTTGAGCTTGTATCTATTGTGTGCTCTTGTGTTGTTATGGTTGAAGCTGAAGTATTCATTGACAGGTAGGACATTGCAATGTATGGTTTTATATACTATACTTAGATCAGACCAAAGACAGCGTAATTCAAGGTTTTCTAGGTCTAGAATTTCAAGTCTGGTGGCATAAGGTATTCTACGAGTAGAGGAGTGGAGAACTCTTCTTGTGAAATATTTCTGGACTTTCTCAACTGTGCTAATATCAGATACGTGCTAATAACATACTAATAACATAATAACATACGTGCTCAACTGTGCTAATAACAGATAACTCTGATTATCTGTTAGCTACTTATGTTCCAACCTTGCCTTCTTCTATGCAACCACTGATAAAGTTTATTCCATGTTACATAGTATTCAGATTCCCCCTTATTTTTTAATTCTAGAGTTAACCTGTCTTGATTCTGCACAGGCCATAATTTTCCTTATTATCTCTATTTCTGGCAGTGTTCTTTCCTCCTTCCAGTATTGCTCATATATTATTCTAGCCGCCATCAACACATAAATTAAACCTTTCTTTTATCCTTCTGGTATTATTCCTAGGAGAAAAGAAAATTCTGGTTTAAACGGAATATACTCTCCCGACCATTTGTTCCACCCATGTCTGTGTCAATCTCCAAAACTGCTTGAAGTTTCTTGAAGGCATCTGCTGCAACCTAAGACAAAATCCACTGTGGAGTTCAGTTGGGGTGGAACTGTGTAATTCACCCCAAAGCATTATACAAGAAGGTTGAACAACAAGAAAGGAGGTCATCTACCATGACTGAAGTTAAGGAGTGAGTCAAAAAAACTCCGACACAAGACGTTCTACACAACGTAAAACCGTTGCATGGGGGCTAAGAAAACGGCACAAATGTGCTTGTAGATATATTTCAAGGATGGCTTAATCTTTCACAGTCCATCGCCCTCCGCTTAAAAACTGGCGCGCACATGTTCAAAAAGTGCACATTTTGAGCAAAATACTCTTGGGAGTCAGATCTGGCTATAAGGTGGCCTTCCATTGCTAACAAATGCCTGGGGTGTAGCAATCAATCAGGGAGAATGACAAGGGAGTGGGAAATCTCAGTTCAGGAGTCAAGAAAGCACCTTTTCATCTCCTGTGATGGTTTTGTCAGCTAGAATGGGGCTCCTTTTTTCTCCGGCAAAGTGTTTCTCTTTGGTGTCTTGAAAATACAGAATCTTTTATTTCTCCCTCTAGTTCAAATAAACTTGCTTTGACAAGTACATGTTTTATGGAGAAAGATCTTTCTGTACTCCCCTAGGCGATGGGTTAGCGTTTGCCTGCGAAACCTCTTAGAAGAGGCCTTAGAAGTTTTTTTTGAGAAGGTCTTAGAAGAGGTCCCAATTCCACAAGATCAGCAGTGCAGTTCCAACACGTAAGTATAAACGGGTATAAGTATATACACAATAAATGAGTATGAAGAAATGGGAACAGTAGGACAGGCACGATAGGCACGCTAGTGCGCTTATGCACACCTCCTTACAGACCTCTTAGGAATGGAGTGAGATCCACAGTAGACAGTTTGAAGTTTGTGGGGGTTTGAGGATGTAACAACAGAGTCAGGAAGTGAGTTCCGGGCGTTGACCTCTCTGTTGCTGAAGTTGTATTTTCTGCAATCGAGTTTGGAGCGGTTTACTTGGAGTTTGCATCTATTGTTTGCCCGTGTGTTATTGTGGTTGGAGCTGAAGTTTGTCATTGACAGGTAGGACATTGCAGTAGACAATTTTGTGTACTAAGTTTAGGTCAGACCGTAGGCGGCGTTTTGAATTTCTTCAAAATTTCAAGCCTGGTGGCATTACAGATTCTACTGCGAGCAGAGGAGTTGAGGACTCTTCTTGTGAAATATCTCTGGACTTGCTCAATCGTATTAATGTCCGTTATACGGTGTGGATTCCAGGCAGATGAGCTGTGTTCGAGTGATCTTTCCTTCAAGATGACCTTGGAGGCACCCCGCAGTGCTAGGCAAACAGCAGCACCTTCTATAGCTACAAGAACTGGTAACTCCCCCCAAATTTCCAACAACCGACCTCCTCCAACCAGGAGGAGCTTCTTACTGGGCACTTTTCCCTCTACATTCCAGTTCTCTGTCCTCCTCCAACTCTCCCCAGGCATGAATGGAGGTTCTTCATCCCTCTAAAAGCGAGAGGACAACGCGGCCCTTCACCCCAGAAACACCCACAGGAGAAAGTCCTCTCTGACTCCCTCACCCTACACCGGCCCCGCCTCGGCTATTTAGGATAGCGGTGCCAAGACTAAATAAGTGTATTTTCCACCCATTTCCTTCCCCCACCTCCACTCCCTGTACGGAGATCTGTTCCAATCTGAACAGGAAGCCACGGAAAAGAGAAAGAAAAGCGTATAGGTAGAAATATTAATGAGGCCTTTCCCCACCTACCCCCGTTCCAACCCTGTGTTATAAAGGGCTCCATTGAAAAGGGTTTGAAGGGGAGGGAGAATATGAGCCTTGGGGGAACCGTGCGTTTTATCGGCCAAATCCAAAAGAAATGGTATGGATTTTTAAACACCGTTCCGTCTGGTCTGAGAGGCAGGGTGTCATGCCCTTGTTGGAGTCGGATTCTGAGGGGGGCGATGGAGCAGTTGACAGGGAGTGGGAATGTGGCTCTGGTGGCTGTGGAGGAAACTGGGGAAGGGCACAGTCTGGCTGGCCATTCAGAGGAAGACCCAGGGCCACCCTCTCTCACGCAGGGAGGAACGGATAAAGGAGAAATGTGAATGGCATGGCCTACGGGGGAGGAAAGGGCCCTGATCCCCTTCATGGGCTGCAGCTGGGAGAACAGGTTCTAAGAAGGGCGCTTGCACACAGCACCTTGCTGGAAGCAAAGCGTGTACTATCTTTGTCCAGGCTTATCTGGGTTTTGGCATCCTCCCAACTGTGGCTGCTTCGTTATCTTTTGGAAGTCTGCAATTTATCATCCTGCCCTGCCGTGTTAATTACTTCAGTGTGGTTTGTGTTGGTTTTTTTTTATTTCTAATGTATCTGTACTTTGGGTTCGGATTGCATTTCTTCCCTTTGTAGACTATTTTTGGAAGAGTTTGATCTCCAGCCGAGGATAACTGGGCATTGGTGGCCAAGTTGGAGGCATTAAAGGAACTTTACCCATTTTTGTGACTTTGTTGCTTTTGTGCCACACCCCGGGTCATCACACAGGGGCTGAGGTGGCCAAAGGGGACTGGAATGAAGAAACGTTTTGAAATGGACAACCCGAGTGGGAAGGGACTTTGGAGGTCTTCTAGCTCAACCCTGCAGCATTTCAGACAAATGATTGTCCAATTGCCACCAGAAGTTGTGGGTGCTTTAAGAAGACACTTGTCTGAGATTGTATAGATTCTCCTGTTTGAGCAGGGGACTGGACTGGAAGAACTCCAAGGTCCCTTCCAGCTCTATTCTATTCTAAATTCTAATTTTTCTTTAAAATCTCCCAGTGTTGGAGCATCCACAACTTCTGGAGGCAAACTTCCATGGATGAATTGTTCTCACTGTCAGGAAAATTCTTAGTTCTAGCTTGCTTCTCTCCACAGATTAGCTGCCTGCCTTCAGGTGTTTTGGAGAATAGCTTGACCCCCGTCTTCTTTGGGGCAGCCCCTCAAATACTGCTATCATGCCACCCCTGGTCCTTCTCTTCATCAGACTAGACATAGCCAGTTCCTGCAACTGTTCTGTATAGGTTTGAGCCTTCAGTCCCCTAATCATCTTAGTTGCGCTACTCCGCACACTTTCTAGAGTCTCAACATCTTTTTTATATTGTGGCAATTAAAATTGGATGCAGAATTCCAAGTGTGGCCTTACCAAGGCATTATTAAAGTCTTCTACAAGAACCCATATATAACCCATATATATATGCTCGATCCCCATGCTTTGCTGAGAAACTATGTGTTCAGGCTTAGGTTTTGGGGAGGAAAATAAGGGGGGAAAATTCTGCCTCTGCCTACCAGCATCCACTGGTATTCATCTGGCTAACGTTCTGTCAGTGTGTCAGACAGTGGAGGGCTGTTTGGAAACTGAAGCAGTATTTGCGGTGTAAGCAAGAAGGAGACAGCAGGGAGCCTGGGCGTGGCTTAGCTCAGCTGTTCTGTACTAAAGCTGCTTGGTGCTGTGAAAGTAAAAGTGAAACTCCTCTCCTCTGCTTGTGTTTTGCATTTGGAACAGATTTCGTTTCAGGTGGGGAAGTGGAGTAGAACTCTTTAGCATCAGAGCGTGTTAATAATGATGATGATGATAATAATAATAATAATAATGGAAATACTCTAAATGCTCTGATGATCATTTGAAAAAATCCTTTCTTAGTGAGCCCCTAGAAGCCAAGAGGAACATTAGTGCCAAATTTCAAGTTTGTAGGCTTTACGGTTCTGGAGATTTTGTGATGATGCGTGAGTGGCGTTTCGCTTTTATGAATATAGATATAAAACAAAAATAGTACCTTCCATCCGATTTTTTTGTCTACTTTTCATCATACTTTTGTGTGTGTGTGTGGGGGGGGGAGCAGAATCTCGAGGAACACCAAAGTTGGCAGGAGGAGACCACGTTTGGGAACGTGGCAGTTCCACGTCAGGAGTCCATAAGGGTGGAAAGCTCCTTCTAAATCCATCTCTGTTTGGGGAAGTTTTCAGAATCCCACTAACTCATTGGCAAGACGCCACGGTCAACTAGGGAAACGTACATGGGTGATTCTTCTTACAGGGTGTTTAAAGAGTCTTTATTCTCCCATGGGCTGGTCTCCCGGTTTAATATGTGAATTTGGCACATAAGGAGCCACACCTCGGTATCCCGGGCCGAAATGCCAACCCAGGCGGACTGTAGATTTGCTATGCCCACCGTGGTTTTTGACTTGCTATAAGAGGACCTGTATCCTGCACGAGTCAAAGAGAGGGCTGTGAAAAATATTTACAGACCCCTCACATCCCGGACACAAACTGTTTCAACTCCTACCCTCAAAATGACGCTATAGAGCACTGCAGACCAGAACAACTAGACACAAGGAGAGTTTTCCTGAACGCCATCGCTCTGCTAAACAAATAATTCCCTCAACATTGTCCAAGTATTTGCTAAGTCTGCATTACTACTATTATTATTAATCTTCTCATCACTCCTTTATCACCCATCTCCTCCCACTTGTGACTGTATGACTGTAACTTTGTCGCTTGTATCCTTATGATTTTTATTGACTGTTTCCTAGTATGATTTGATTGCTTATTGTACCCTATGATGATATTCTATTTACTGTCTAACCGTATGACTATGATTCTTGACGAATGTATCTGTTCTTTTATGTACACAGAGAGCATTTGCACCAAGACAAATTCCTTGTGTGTCCAATCACACTTGGCCAATAAAGAATTCTATTCTATTCTATTCTATTCTATTCTATTCTATTCTATTCTATTCTATTCTATTCTATCCTATCCTGTTCTGTCCTATCCTACCCTATCCTACCCTACCCTATCCTATCCTATTCTGATTTCTATTCCATTGCATTTCATATTCTATTCTATTCTATTCTTTCTCTATTCTATTCTATTTTCTATTCTCTATTCTATTCTATTACATTCCACTCCATTTTTTCCATATTCTATTCTATTCTATTCTATTCTATTCTATTCTATTCTATTCTATTCTATTCTATTCTCAGAAGAGGGAAAGAAAAGCTCATTTCTTCAATCCCTCCAATTAATGAAGTGAAGCAACGCCTCTTGAAAAAAAAAATGAAAGGACCTACAATAGGGCTATATTGTGTCCAAAATTTATGTTGCTAAGCAAGACAGTTGTAAAGTGACTTTTGCTCCATTTTATGATCTTTCTTGCCATAGTCAGATTAACAGAGTTGGAAGGGACCTTGTAGGTCATCTAGTCCAACCCCCACCCCCCCGACCAAGCAGGAGACCCTACACCAATTTCTGACAAACGGCAGTCCAATCTCTTCTTGAAAGTCTCAAGTGATGAAGCTCCCACAACTTCCGAAGGCAACTTCTGTTCCATGGGTTGATTGTTGAGTGAATCCTTAAAGTTGAGTGTAATTATTAAATCATTGAATGAAGCATTACAATTGTTGCATTAGTAACAGAGTCGTTAAATGAATCTGGTTTCCCCTTTGACTTTTCCTTGCCAGAAGGTTGCTAAAGGAGATCTTGTGACCCTGGAATATTGCAACCGACATAAGTTCATGCCAGTTGTCAAACCGTCTGAATTTTCATCACGTGATTGTGGGAATGCTGCAACAGTCCTAAATGTGATGAAGGTTGAACTTAGCAGTTTTGTGTCTGGTATATTTTCTTTAAAAAAAATGTTTTAAAAAAAGGGAGGGCTTGCTTGTTTAGAAAGTCCTTAAACCCTGTGATTTTTATTGATTTTCTTGCATGAAAAGCGACATTAAAAAAAAAAAATCTTTCCAACAGGGATGTGCTCCATGGAACTATTATAGCCGGCTCAGAAAAGGGGGAAAAAACGAGGCAACAATTGTTTTGCACGCTAGGAAAAATATTGCAACACCCAATGAGAAATACCAGGCAATAATAGCCATTTTATTTCAGCTGGAGCTCGGTTTTCCTTTCCAACCAACTTGCAAAATGTAAAAAATAAATAAATAAATAAAATAAAATAGCATCTTGGCCCTGCCAGCTTATTGGCCCAACAATCTTGAAATATCTCCGGAAGGACAAACTTAATTTGAAGGAATAAAATCCACGTTATTCACCTCGAGCCCTTTCAAGTTAAAAAAAGGAAACTTTCGGCTTGAAAGTTGATTAAGAAAAAGAGAAACCACTTGTGAACCCAGCGAAAAGCAGCAATTTTTCTAATATTCATGAGGGGGTGGGGGGGGAAATGCTCTCGGGCCAACAATATAATTTAGCCAGAGACTTCAGAGTCCTGCCGACAGAAAAGGAAGTTAAATTTGATCAAAGGTTTTGGACTGCTCGGCGGTACGTGTAATTTGGGCGTCTTGGTGCAATTTGGGAAACTTTTAATCTTTAATCCGACCTTTTGCTTTCCTAAGTAATAATTCTTTGTGAGACAGGAGAAAGGAGGCTGGACTTTGCGGGGGTGGGGAGGCGAATTCCAACTCTGTAAAAATAAAATATAAAATAAGCAAATGCGTACGACCGCAATTGAGCTCGACGTTTCTGTTGTTAAGTGAGGCACTTATTAAGCAAGCGTTGCCCCCATTTGATGACTCTTTGTGCCACCTTTCTTAAGCGAATAACATGGTTGTGAAGGAAAATTGGCTTCCCTATTGATTTGGCCTGTCAGAAGGTGCAAAAGGGGAAGAGCGATAGCAATAGCACTTATATTCTGCTTTATGGTTCTTTACAGCTCCCTCTAAGTGGGTTACAGAGTCAGCCTCTTGCCCCCAACAATCTGGGTCCTCATCTCGGTTCCAGAAGTTGTGAATGCTCCAACACTTACAAGTTTTTAAGAAGAGATTGGACAACCCCTAAGCAAGGGGTTGGACTAGAAGATCTCCAGCGTCCCTCCCTTCCAACTCTGTCATTCTGTTATTCTGGTCTTGTAAGAATCTTTTATTTTTTATTTTTCATGTTGCAGGATCTAGTTGATGAGAAGACAGGCATCATGGTGGATTCCTGGATTCTCCCCCGATCGATCTACACGGCAAAGGGCGGATTCCTTTCCTGATACAGAACCTGAGTGAGCACAGGCAGCTTTGTGGTGAGTTGGCAAAGGCTGGCGGCTGGCAGGGGAGAAGTTTGGATTTGTGTGCTGTGAAAGCATCTTTCTTCAGGGCGTCTGGTGTGGCAGCTGGTTGGCACCAACGGTTTGGAAGCCAAACCTGATCTGAGGTCAGGCCCCATCTCAGCTCAACAGGGAGCGTATAGAGTTGGCCTTGCCATGTTGCCAGGTCCAACATCTACAGTTGGCCAACGCCTTCATCCACGCCCATCCAAAATATCGCCAAGTGATCCAAAGGTTTTGCAATTTTATTTGGGGAATGAAAACGAAATGAGAAAGAGAAGATGTAAGTGTAGATCAGATCTTTTTTCTCTTCCTTCCCCTTTTTTTCCTCCCAAGAACGAATGCTTTCATCAGACAGAATCCTCCTAGCTAGCTTCACTTCTGCCTGTAAAAGGAAACGTGTGTCATTCTGTTAACATAAGAGACAATGCTTAAAATTTTCCAGGACAGCTGATTGATAGATAGATAGATAGATAGATAGATAGATAGATAGATGTAAGAGGATAGATATGGTAGATAGATGATAGATGTAAGTATAGACAGACAGACAGACAGATGATAGATAGATGTAAGCATAGATAGACAGAGACAGACGGATAGATGTATGTAAAAGGATGGATGGATGGATGGATGGATAGAGATAGATAGATAGATAGATAGATAGATAGATAGATAGATAGATAGATAGATAGAAAGAAAGAAAGAAAGAAAGAATTCTTTATTGGCCAAGTGTGATTGGACACACAAGGAATTTGTCTTGGTGCAAATGCTCTCAGTGTACATAAAAGAAAAGATACTTTCATCAAGAGTCAAGAATCATCAGGTAAAACACTTAATAATATTCATAGAGTACAATAAGAATAGAATAGGAAAGAATCCAGTAGAGTAGAGTAGAATAGAATTATAGAATAGAATAATATAGAGTAGAATAAATAGAATAGAATAGTATAATATAGTATAGTATAGAATAAGAATAGAATAAGAATAAGAACAGAACAGAATTCTTTATTGGCCAAGTGTGATTGGACACACAAGGAATGCTCTCAGTGTACACAAAAGAAAAGATACATTGGCAGAAGACGTAGCAACAGATATTGCAGAATGTATGGCTGCGGCTGGCAAGATCACACTTGGAAGAGGGTGTCAAATTCTCTTTGCCGAGATACTAAAAAAGATGTTGAGACCCTAGAAAGAGAGCCAAGAAGAGCAACAAAGATGACTGGAGTCTTCTAGTTGGATTGTCACCCAAAAAAAGAGGGGATGGACTTATTCTCCAAAGCACCAGAGGGCAGGACAAGAAATGGCAGATGGAATATTATCCAAGAGAGACGCAACCTAGAATTAAGGAGAAATTTCCTAACAGTGAGAACCATTAATCAGTGGCTTTGCCTCCAGAAGTTGTGGGTGATCCATCACTGGAGGTTTTTAAAGAAGAGATTGGACAGCTCTTTGTCCAGAATGGCATAGGATCCCCGTGGGCCGAGGGTTGAACTAAGAAGACCTCCAAGGTCCTATTCTTCATTTACGAGAGGGTTGCATAAGGATTAAATTGATCCATGGAAAATAAGAATAGGACCGGGTGGGATGGGATGAAATGGAATAGAATAGAATAGAATAGAATTACCATTAGAATGGAGGAAACCTATACAATCTCAGACAAGTGACTGTCCAGTCTCTTCTTGAAAATCTCCAGCGATGGAATGCTCACGTACGTTTAGTTGCTACGAAACTTCATTTTTATCATACCCAGGACTTATGTAAGCCATATATAGCGCTGTTTTTCTGCACATAAGGCAGTTGTCGGAAAACAGCAACAAGAAATAGTCTAGAATATCCTGCCCAGATTCCCGGACAAGATAAGACTTCGGTTTGGTCCATTTATAGGCTGCCTTAGATCCTGTGGTTTGGAGAAGCGGAGGTTTGCTTGGGACCGTTGACAGGCACGTCTCCAATGATCCAATCTAAGCCCTCCCTTGAATGAAGAAATTAAAATTCAGAAGGCTCGACTCGCCCCAACCGAAGGCTTATTTTAGAAAGTGGTCTTCAAGGCTGAAGCTTCCGAGAGATTACAGATGTCAGGAGGGAGGCTAATCATAGCTGGTGGTTAAAGACCGTGTAACATCGAAAGATATTTTGAAACGATGGATTCTCTCAGGTCAAGACAGGACAAAATGAAACCAGTTTGTGGCGGTCATCTTGGGAAGCAGTTCCAGGCACGAACCCAAAATACATGATTTGGGGGAAAAATAACAATGCCTAATATCAACTAAAGGAGAATATTTTTAGCTCAGGGTTGAAATGAAAGGTCCTCGGTTCTCGCTGAGCTTGGTTCTTTTGCTGCAGGCGTTTCGTGGCCCAAACTAGATAATAACATCAGTGCTAGTAAGGAGTGGGGTTTGCAGAAAGGGGAGGAGAAGGAGGAGGAGAACTGTGTGGTCTGAGTTTTGTTGCTTTCTTGAAGAAGTTTCGTGACCCAACTATGTAACATCATCAGTGCTGGTAAGGAGTGTGCAGAAAGCAGTAGTAGTAGCACAATGGGGTCTTTGGTACTCTCCGAGCTTGGTTGTTTTCTTGAAGACATTTTCATGACCCAACTAGGTAACATCATCAGTGCTAGTCACTAGCTCTGATGATGTTACCTAGTTGAGTAATGAAACATCTACAAGCAAACAAACCAACTCAGAAAGCACCGAGGACCCCACAGTCCTAATCCTCTTCCTCCCCTTCTCCTCTTCCTCCCCACTAATCCCACTCCCTTCTAGCACTGATGATGTTACCTAGTTGGGTCATGAAACATCTTCAAGAAAACAACCAAGCTCAGAAAACACCAGGGACCCCACAGTACCTAATATAACTGATCAATTGCTGTTAGCTAGAATTCTGGGACCTCAAGATGGATGTTTCTCCGTAACGATATTTCTGATATGCTATACGTTCATTTCTGGCTAGAGTTTGATTAATTTAGTTCGGTCATCACACCATTTGTAGGAAGATCATTCCACAGCTCATTCCATGAGCCACGGTGGCGCACTGGTTAGAATGCAGTACTGCAGGCCACTTCTGCTGACTGCAATGTGACAGTTTGAAACTCACCAGGCTCAAGGTTGACTCAGCCTTCCATCCTTCTGAGGTGGGTGAAATGAGGACCCAGATTGTTGGGGGGCAAATAGGCTCACTCTGTAAATCGCTTAGAGAGGGCTGTAAAGCACTGTGAAGCGGTATATACGTCTAAGCGCTATTGCTATTGCGATTCATGGTTATTGCATTGCCTATAGAAAGGCAGATGTCTAACTCATTCTGGCTTATTTTGCTTCTAGCTGGATTGTTCCCCTTGGCCTAATCCCTCTAACTTAGAGAAGATACTTAATTTGGAGTTTTTGGGTAGCAAGGAACCACTGTTTCCACAGCACAATGTCTCCTTTGCACTGACTTTGGTCCTTGGAATAGCTTGCTGCGATTAATCTATTCCTGGCTTTGTGTTCCCTCTGACAAGGGGTGTTTGTCCACCACGCAGTTGGTTTTCCTGCTTTAGGAAGAAGCCCCTGCAGCCAACAAAACAAAAGAAAGCCAAAGAAACCCACAACAGAGCTCCGGTTGTGGAAAAGATGGAGCCGATAGCAGCCTCTCGGCTCCTTGGGAGATGCAAATGAAAGCCAACTCGGTGAGCCAACCTCACGTCTCCTGCCGGTTCTGAAAATGCGGAAGCCAAGGCGTGTGATGTACTTTGTCTTTGTTTAACGGAAGAAGAAGAAGAAGAAGAAGAAGAAGAAGAAGAAGAAGAAGAAGA
>NW_020769362.1:1631335-1643274 GCF_900518735.1 Pseudonaja textilis
TAATAATAATAATAATAATAATAATAATAATAATAATAATAATAATATATGGAATAGTAATGCTCTGATGGTCATTTTGAAAAATCCTTTCTTAGTAAGCACCTAGGAGCCAAGAGGAAGATAAGTGCCAAATGTCAAGTTTGTAGGCTTTACGATTCTGGAGATTTTGTGATGATGCGCGAGTGGTCTTTCGCTTTTATATATAGAGAGATGACCCGTTCAGACGCCTTCGCTTTTAATGCAAAGTTCTGAATTTCTCTATCCTTCATATATTAAGTCATGGACACCCATAAGCCTACGGCCATCCTACCCTGAACACGCCCTGTTCTATTCTAATTCCCAAAATCGCAGCATCCACAGCTCTCTAGAAGCAAGGAGTTCCACTGGCCGAAGGGGACTAAAGCTACATTCTCTGTCCACCTGGACTTGCATCCACAAGTCTTCAAGGGCAGCAAACGGGACCTCTCATCCTCCCTTGCGAGAACCCTTGCAGGAGACATCGGGATAGGACATGATGACGAGCTGGCCAGGACTGTGCGCTAAATAGACCACGGGGCCAAAGATGCTGGAAGGACTCTTGAGAAACTCAACATGTAAGAGCGGGAAATTCTGCATAGCTGGAATTTTGCAGTAATTGGTTGTTTAGGCTTAATGGTGAACGAACTCTTGAGACAGGACCTTGGCAGCAACACCAACCCCTTGAGATCTTCCACCTTTTAAGGATGCTCACAAGGGGCCGTTAAGCTACAACCGCAGCTGCTGGGTTAGAAAGCCATGTCACTTCAACATCTGTTTATTGGCAACCACCCCGTTTCTCCTAAAATAGCCAAATCTCCTTCCCTCGAAGTGATTTCCATTGGCTTCAACGGGAAGCAGAGGGAGTTGGGTAGTCCCCAAACTTCCGGAGATGGAGGTTGTTGCTTTGGGTAGGTTGGAAGGGGTAGGTCCTTTAAGAGAGGCCCTTCCTTGAATGTTGAACTTGGGTTCTGAGTTTCCATCTCATGGTGGTTGGCTGATTATTCAGACTTGTGGAACTCCCAACACTTCCTGGCTGGTGCAGCTGAGTCAAGCCAAGGCGGGCAAAGAGTCCTCCAGAAGTCACATGGATTCTCCAGCCCCATATGCCGAACCTGTGTTCCAGGACGGTGAGTGAAGAGGACGCCACGAAGAAGAGGAAGGGGCCAAGCTATTCCCCAAAGCACCAGAAGGCAGGACAAGAAGCAACGGATGGAAACTAATCCAGGAGAGAAGCAACTTAGAACTAAGGAGAAATTTCCTGACAGGGAGGACAAGTAACAAGTGGAACAACTTGCCACCAGAAAGTGTGGGTGCTCCAATACTGGAGGTTTTTAAGAGCCATTTGTTGTGTTATTCTGTTTTCTGATTCTGGTTGGTGTCATCTGCCTAGAGGCTTAGATGCTCTTTGAAATCAAGCTCTACGATTGGTGATGTATAGAAATAGAATAGAATAGAAATAGGATAGGATAGGATTGGATAGGATAGGATAGGATAGGATAGGACAGGACAGGACAGGACAGGACAGAATAGAATAGAATTTAATAGAATAGAGTAGAATAGAACAGAATAGAGCTGGAAGGGACCTTGAAGGACTTCTAGTCCAGCCCCTTGCCCAAGCAGGAGATCCTATACCATTTCAGACAAGTAGCCATCCAGTCTCTTCTTAAAAACCTCCAGTGATGAAGCACCCACCATTTCTGGTGGCAGGTAGTTCCACTGGTTAATTGTCCTCCCAGTTAGGAAGTTTCTCCTTAATTCCATGTTGCTTCTCTCCTTGATGAGTTTCCATCCATTTCTCTTTCTTTCTTTCTTTCTTTCTTTCTTTCTTTCTTTCTTTCTTTCTTCCTTCCTTCCTTCCTTCCTTCCTTCCTTCCTTCCTTCCTCCCTCCCTCCCTCCCTCCCTCCCTTCTCTCCTTCTTTCCTTCTTTCCTTCCTTCCTTGTTCCAGAATCATAGGGCTCCAAGAGATCTCAGAGGTTATCTATTCCAACCCCCTGCTGAAGCAGGAGACCCCATACCATCTCAAACAAGTGGCTGTCCAGTCTTTCCTTAAAAACCGCCAGTGAAGTTTCTCCTCAATTCCAGGTTGCTTCTGATGTCGGAATCCTAAATATTTCACAACCAGACATTGGAATCAGTGAGGGTTTGAGAATCCTTGAGAAGCTGACCGAGATGTTCTCGCCCGGGCAAAATCTAAATTAGCAGAACCTTGAAAAAAATAATAATAATCCAAGGCTGATTTCTGTAAAGACCCTCCCAGAGCCTGGTGGGAAGAAGATTTTTCCTCCCCAAAACAGACCCACCTGAGCAGAAGAGTCTTCCAAGGTTAAATCATCGCTTGTTCTACCTCAGTCGCTGGGAGTCAGGCAGCATAAAATTGAATAAATTATTATTATGGTAATTCTGTCCAACCTAGAAAATAATAGACTGAATATTTTCACACTCCTTTGCTTTGACTTTGGAATACGTCTGTTGATTGTTCTCCCTCTTCTCGGCTGAGAAGTTTGGAAGGAGAAGAAAGCTGGTAACGCACACAATTATTGCTTCTAAACGATGGGTGGGAAAATCTACTTGTCTTTCTGCGATTTGTAATATCACAACAGGCATGCCAAAAATTTGAGATTTTGACTCCCGTTGGCTGGAGGAGATGAAAACCATCAGTTCTCTTGTAGTTGGCTGTCCTTGTAGTTGGCCGTCCTTCTCATTCATTCTTGTTTCTTTCTTTTTCCCCAAGGAAGGGGAGAAATTCGGGAGATAGTATCAGAGGGAAGGGCGACAAAGGTTCCATATCCTGAATTATTTTGCCAGACTCTTTAAAAATTCCCTCGTGTGAATTTTTAGTTTCACTTCATCACCACACTGCTGCTGGCTAAGGCCAGCTCTATTAATAGGTAGCCAGCAAGGATGATTCTTGGTTATGGTTTTGGGTTGCCACGTCGGAACCGTGGATGAAGGAAGCAACATTTGTCTATGGAGATTCTCAATCATCCAGGTCATGGTTGTCCCAATGGTGCTTTTTTTCAAAAGGCAACTGGACTTTTGTTTTTCCTTGAGTGGATTGAAAGGGTGTGCCAGAACTGAACAAGCTTCTGGGATGAGAAGAGAAACGTCTTCAAGGGTAGTCAGAACCTGAGGAAGCTTCTGTGATGAGAAGCAAAACATCTTCGAGGGTTGTCAGAACCTGAAGAAGCTTCTGTGATGAGAAGCGAAACATCTTCAAGAATAGTCAGAACCTGAAGAAGCTTCCGTGATGAGAAGCGAAACATCTTCAAGGGTAGTCAGAACCTGAAGAAGCTTCTGTGATGAGAAGCAAAACATCTTCTACAGTAGTCAGAACTTGAAGAAGCTTCTGTGATGAGAAGCGAAACATCTTCAAGGGTAGTCAGAACCTGAAGAAGCTTCTGTGATGAGAAGCGAAACATCTTCATGGGTAGTCAGAACCTGAAGAAGCTTCTTGGAAGAAAAGTGAAACATCTTCAACAGTGGTGGGATTCAAACATTTTTACCAGTGGTTCTACAAGAGTGTGCTTTGTGTGCGTGCAGTGTTCAAAACACAATATCAAGCACTACAGCTTACCTTCTAGGGCAGTGGTGGCTAACCTTTTTGGGCTTCTGTGCCAAAAATTGCACATGTGTGTGCTCGCGTGCCAGCACCAAGAACACAATGCGTGCGCCTCCCCATGCCCCTTGTGCATGTGAACGCAATCCCCTCCCACCGCCCCATTCCCTGCACTGCACAAATTATGCGCCTCCCAGCTGATTTGGGGGCTTTTTCAGCTTCCTAGAGGCTTGAGGGAAGCCTCTGCAGCTTTTGGAGGCCAAAAAAATGGGCCCCGTTTTGTCACTTCCGGTATTTCCAAAGATACAGGAAGTGATGAAACAGGCCTTCCAAAGGCTGCAGAGGCTTCCTTTGAGCCTCTGGGAGGCCGAGAAAGGCCCAAAAATCAGCTGGGAGGCATGCGCGTGCACAGTGAAGTAAGTTTGCCTGGGGCTCGCGTGCCTGCACAAATGGCTCTGTGTGTCACCTGTGGCACACATATCATAGGTTCACCATCACGGTTCTAGGGCATCTCCGGTAAGTAAAACAGCTGAGGCGTGGGAATCCACCATGCCGTGTGAATCAGCTGAGCTGAAAAAATGCAGAAATATAGGACAGGAGTGAGTGGATGGGGGCAGGTGATCGTTGGAGCTACCAGTTTGGGAGAACCTGTCCAAACCGGCAGCATCCCATCACTGGCCTTCAAGGAAAAAACCCCAGTCCAGCTGCCTTTTTTTAAAAAGCACCTTTTGGAGAAACAATATTTGGTTTTAGTATCTAGCAAACAAAATCCACTTCTTTCAGGGGATGAGAAGAGGGAGGGAAACTTGACTTGCTCCAAACCTTCTTTCAAATAAGTGGACGGTTGTCTTTATAACTCATCCTTTCTTCCTTCTTCTAGATGTGGACGTCCTTCAGAGGTTGGGCCTGGTGGGACCAAGGACCTCCAACTTGTCGCACTCTGTTCCTCAGGGAGTCGTCCCCTTCAGGTTGGGAGTCATCCTCACCCAGCAGGCACGCATCGAAGTGCCCTCCAGCTCGGTTATTCCTGTCTCTGTTGGCCCAGACTTGACTCTTGTGTTGAGCGTGTGTTCCCTCCGTGTCAACAGCGCTTTTTTATTCACCGTCAAGAGCAAAAGGAAGAAATTGCAATTGGGGGTTCAGTTTCTGCCCGGCAAGTTGGTTGTCTACGTAGGTCACAAGCGCTCCGTCTATTTCGATTACAACGTCCACGACGGGCGGTGGCACAACTTGGCGATCGATATCCGAAGCAGGACAGTCACCTTGGTGACTGCTTGCGGGAAAGAAAAGGTGCACGCAGATTTGTATAATAAAAAAGAGAAGACCTTGGACCCGGAAGGCTCTTTCCTCTTGGGAAGACTCAATCAACGCTCGGCCCAGTTTGAAGGTGCTCTCTGCCAGTTCGATATTTATCTTTCCACCAAGGCAGCTCACGACTACTGTAAGTATCTGAAGAAACAATGCAGACAATTGGATGCCTTTCGACTGGACCTCCTCCCATTTTCCCCGTTGCTGTCCAAAGAACCTAGAACTTCTGAAATGACCCCAAAACAGGTGGACCTCGCAATGATGGGCTTGATGAACCTGACCACTATGAACCCACCCTTGACGGTCTTTAAAACCCCCACTTCTCGAAGGGATAGGAGGTTGCAGGGAGCATCTACCACTGTTCGAGCTCCTAAAGCACCACCAACCATGAAGGTGAGGTCCACCGTGGCTTTGTCTCCCTCTCAGACAATCACAGAAGCGTCGCAACGCATCCGTAATCTCCAACAGAATGCCACCGTGGCACATCCGACTTCCAGAACAGCTCACCGGACAACCGCCAGAGTTTTAGGTGGGTCTTCCACTGTGGAGAAACCTCTTTGGTCAACCCGTCCAGATGTTCTGGCCTTCCCAAACTCAACTGTGAACTTTGGCGTGGTTCCAGATAAGAAAGAGATTAGGAAAATGTCCAAAAAGCCGAGTAGCCAAGGACCAACCATCAGGTCCTCTCGCATGCCAAGCACCACAAAGCCGATGATGAAGAGCAGAAGGAACTCCTCCAGTAACCATTCTCCAGTCCCCACAAAGGAGAAGTTGGAAAAGGTCACCGATGGTCCTGCACCAAAGGAGGTCATGATCAAACCAGCAACGAAGAAATCCAGTCCTACCGTGGCTACTCTCTTCTACACCAAACCAGCACTTGGAGGGCCTTATCCTGTTTATGAAACACATGGACAAAATTCAGATTACATCACTCTGGCTGCTGTAGATGGCTTTCAGGACTTCAACCCCATGGGTCCCACCTTATTTCCGTTTGTTATTGGCCTTCCTGGGTGGAAAGGAGATCCAGGACCCCCGGTAAGTCCATTTTCTTTCCATTATCGCTTGTGCCCAGTAGGCTGCTGGCTGTGAGTTTTGTAACCTCAACCCAGAGGTGACTCAGTGGCTAAGATGTTGAGCTTGTTGATCCGATAGGTCGGCAGTTCAGTGGTTCAAATCCCTAGCGCCGCGTCATGGAGTGAGCTCCCATTCCTTGTCCCAGCTTCTGCCGACCTAGCAGTTCGAAAGCATGTCAAAAATACAAGTAGAAAAATAGGGACCACTTTGGTGGGAAGGGAACAGTGTTCCATGCGCCTTTGAAGGCGTTTAGTTGTGTCGGCCACATGACCACAGAGACGTCTTTGGACAGTGCTGGCTCTTCGGCTTTGTGATGGAAATGAGCACCCTAGAGCCAGAAATGATGAGCACGTAGGTGTGCGGGGAACTTTTACCTTTACCTAATCTCAACCCATTTGGAGAGCACCAGGATGAGGAAAACTTTGGTGACAACCTTTCAATATGTCATGCAAACCCGTTTATCTTCTTGCCATTCTTCTTTGGGCTGCCTTCTAGCCCTGGTCTTTCCTCTTGAAAGCCACATACCAGCCTTCTTAAAAAGCATAGATAGCTTGAGGGACCCAACGGTGCTTTTTTCAAGAAGCGACTGGACTTCCTTTGTTTTTGCTTGAAGAGGTTTTGCTTCTCATCCAAGAAGCTTCCTCAGTTTTGATGGAAGCTTCTTGGATGAGCAGCAGAACATCTTCAAGAAACACCCACCCACCCCCGAGAAAGTCCAGTTGCCTCTTGAAAAAGCCCCTTTGGGACAACCATGACTTGGATGATGGAGAGCCTCCATAGATATTTCCTTCAGCTGTTTATTGTTACGCCGGGACCGATAATAATTTGCCTCTCCCCTTTGGGAGAACCATGACCTGGAGGACTGAGAATCTCCACAGACGTCGCTCGAGGGACTCCTCCAACCCAACTTGAACTAAGTGAGTCAATTTGGAAACTGTCTCCATTGATTTGTGAAGGTTGGTTTGGCTCCCGATGCGAAGTGGAGCTGTGAGGGGGGTGGTGGAATAGAAACGCCTGACCCTTGGCGTATGAGTCATGCATGGGGTTTTGGACATGAATGATGCTGATTTCTCCAGCCTCCTGTGGAACATCTCGAGTGTCAGCTTAGCCAGCCTTCCCATAGCGTTGACCTCTTGGCTATGAAGGGAGCTCAGTGGTGAAGGAGTGATTAGCCGTTGCTTTGGAGTCAGCTTCTTTGACCTCTGCGATATGACTAATCAGGAAGACTCTCTCGGTCTTTCTGTAAGCGCTTTGTTGGATGGAGAGCAGGAAGAGTTCTTGAGAAACCGAACCGCCTAACATTTATTCAGCCAGACAAGACAGTTTTTCAGGATGGAAACCGCTGATAATGAATTGTTCCCTGGGCTGACTAAGAGCTCTGGAATGATGGCCTCCACGCTCTTCCACAAGCATAATCAGAGGAACAACTCTTTCCCAATCTTGCCTTGCTGTATCTCGTCTTGTTCTGACCAAGGCTTCTCCAGACCGTAATTAAGCACACGCTTAGTTAAAACGACTCTGGTTTTATTTCAACACTGGGAATTACGTTCGTTCCCAGCCCGTCATGAGTCCCAAACAGTCCCTCGAGATAAGCACCCACCTTTCTCCCCTTTGAATGGCTGCCAACAACTAAGGTGCCAAATTAACTGTAAAAAACCCAACCGAAGTACAAAGTCCACACAGAGCTTCAAGGTTGAATCCAAACAGCGTGAACGACTTTGCTTCCTGCAAAGGTTTCTCTACCTTTGCGCTTCCTTTATGCCTTAGGGGAGGGGCAACCTCCTCCCAGCCTTACTCCCGAGTTGCCCCTTTTGTTTCAGCTGCTCTTGGCTTCTGGCAGCTCTGTGCATACGCGGACTGGGAACAGGCTCCCCTTGTTCCTCTGCCACGCTGCTGCCAGACTCTGGAGGCTGTGGAATCAGCACCCCACTCCCAGATGGTCCTGGCCCCATCCCTGCATGGGACACAGGATCCTCGCCCGACTCCCAGACTGGTCCCCGTTCTTTCCCACCGTCCGATTCCGCTGCTGCCTGCACCACCTGCCAGCGAACCACAACACATCTTGCTTTGGTCAAGGTGAGGATGGCGGCTTCTCCACGGTGCTGGATTTTCTGGCTTGTTTTGTGAAAGCAGGAGTTTGCTGAGTGGAGGAAGGGAATCTTTTGAGAAGCAAAGGGGGAGAATTAAAAAAAGAGCCAACCAAATCAAACGGGATTTTCGCTGTTGAGCTTTTGACCTTCCAGATGTGGCTGAAAGCCGCAGTATACTTCCTCTTTGGCTCCTGCTGCAACTTGTAGCTTATCCACTTCTGGAAGCCTGCAGCGGTTTTTAGAAAGTGCAATGGAGTTATGGCCCCTCTTAAAAACCATCACAATTTCTTTCTTCCGCAATCTCTTTGAAACGAATCGGTTGGATCCGAAGCTGATAAATCGAGGAGAAATTCACCTCCGTCTTCTCTTAAACCATCCAAAGGGAAACTTAATAGGACTTCGAAAATGACCCTCAGTCCCCAAATTGAGACTCTTGCTTAGATATCACGCTAAACCATCAGGTGGTTTATTTGGTTAGGGCAGTGGTGGGATTCAAAAATTTTTTTCCTACTGGTTCTGTGGGTGTGGCTTGGTGGGCGTGGCAGGGAAGGATACTGCAAAATCTTCCTCCCCTCCCCACCCCACCAACCTGCTTTCCAGCTCTGTTCTCCTGGGCAGGGCAACCAAAGGAGACCCAGCCGATCAGCTGGGACTCAACGGGAGGCAGAGAAGAGACGGGGTTGGCGGGTTCAGTCAGAGGCAGGATTGGCCGGTTCTCCAAACTACTCATCCGCATCCGCAACTTCTGGAGGCAAGTTGTCCCACTGGTGAATTGTTCTAACTGTCAGGAAATTCCTCCTTAGTTCTAAGTTGCTTCTCTCCTTGATGAGTTTCCATCCGTTGCTTCTTGTCCTGCCCTCAGGTGCTTTGGAGAATAGCTTGACTCCTTCTTCTTTGGGGCAGCCCCTGAGATACTGGAACCCTGCTGTCATGTCACAAGAACAGGGATTGGAATTTCAAACCTGAACATGCGAGGAAAAATTGTATTCTGCTTCTGGGTCCGAAGCTGAACGGCCGAAAGGGCTGGGTTTTTTTATGGCTGGTCCATCAATGGCAGTCAATTATATTCCCGCTCAAAAATAGGAACACGGAGTCACTGGCTGCAAAACAAACATTTATGGATCCGTCACTGTTCCAAACCAGCAAAACGGCTTTAAATTCCTGCAACTCACAGGAGGCAGATTTGAGCCTTGGCTGCTTGTCATCACAATAGTCAGCAGCCTGGGCCATTGCGGAGGCATCCAGCAAACGGAAGAACGGATCCTTGGACCCAATTGGAGTCCAAGCGTTTAGGAAATAGATGGGATGACAGACAAACAAAACTTCTTCGGTCTGTGTGGGCCTGTGGAGCGGATAGCAGAATTCAAACCCTCTTAGGACGATGAGAATAGAGCCGGAAGGGACCTTGGAGGTCTTCTAGTCCAGCCCCCTGCTCAAGCAGGAGAACCTGTATTATTTCAGACAGGTGGCTGTCCACTCTCTTCTTAAAAAACTCCAGGGATGGGGCATCCACAACTTCTGGTGGCAAGCTGTTCCACCGGTTAATTGTCCTTACCGTAGGAAGTTTCTCCTTAGTTCCAGGTTGCTTCTCTCCTTGGCTAGTTTCCATCCATTTCTGTCCTTCCTTCCTTCCTTCCTTCCTTCCTTCCTTCCTTCCTTCCTTCCTTCCTTCCTTCCTTCCTTCTCTCCCTCCCTCCCTCCCTCCCTCCTTCCTTCCTTCCTTCCTTCCTTCCTTCCTTCCTTCCTTCCTTCCTTCCTTCTCTCCCTTCCTCCCTTCCTTCCTTCCTTCCTTCCTTCCTTCCTTCTCTCCCTTCCTTCCTTCCTTCCTTCCTTCCTTCCTTCCTGGATTGCAAGGGACCTCAGAGGTCTTCTAGTCTAACCCCCTGTTTTTTGTGTTGCCTTCTGGTCAGTGGTGGGATTCCTTTTTTTTTTTTACTACCGGTTCTGTGGGCGTGGTTTAGTGGGCGTGGCTTGGCGGGCGTGGCACGGGAAGGATACCGTAAAACCGCCATTCCCTCCCCAGTCCTGGGGGAAGGTTAGTCATCCCCCAGGAGTGGGGGAGGGAATGGAGATATGACAGTGCCCTTCCCCTGCCACGCACCACTGGATATAAGTACGTTGTATAATATCAAGATTTATTCTTTTTCCTATGGACTATCCTGTATGAAAAAAGAGAAAAATGGGCGTAACTAGGATGTATAACATCACGGCTATTTTTAAAAGGTGCTGATACAACCAGCATATCGTCGTAGCAAAATTGAAATGGCGATGTAAAACAAAGGAAAATGCACAATGAAAGTTGGTTTGTTTTTTTTTTAAAGGAAAGAAATGTACTTCATAGAAAATTAATAACATGTATTTTTTTTTTTAAAAAAAAAGAAATTTTGGGGGCTCAACGATGATCGTCAGACGAGGATTAGCTGTACTGGTTTAGCTAAGCCCATTTGTGGATTTTGGCCTTTCTGTGCCCACCTGCTCGCTTGAAAAATGTCAACCCCATTTAGAATTAAGTTCCGCTTTTGGTAAAAGTTTGCACACTCTCTGCGGAGATGTCCGAGTCAGCTTCCAAGCATTCTTGAGTCTTCTGGTCTCTCTCACTCAGCCTCTTCTCTTACAAAGGAAAGGGAAAAAAAAAAAACACAGCCTCATCATTCAAAAAGGAGCTACTTGGTCATCAATCTTCCAAGAGGCACCTTCGTTTATTCTCCCCGCCGAGGCTGCCAAAAAAGTAGAGAGAGAAAAATCCAAGAATAATTAAAGCTTAAGTGGAGTTGGATGTCCTCCTGCAGCTGGGGAGCCGAAATCTGAAGAATTTAACCTCGTACATCCGTAACCCTTCAGAAGGGTCAATTTTTATTTTATTTTTTTAAAGCTAGCCTTAAACTGCTCCCCAAACCGTACACCATAAAATAGCTGGGAGATCACGTCACTGAGAGGAGGATTATCCTCCAGCAGGGCAAATCTTGAAAGGGGTCAGCTCTGCACATTTTCCTGTCTGCTTTTTCAAGCAAAGGGGTGGGGACCGGAGAGCAATATATACAATGCAGAAGTCCAAGGTTCGCTCGGAGCGAGGAAAAGTTGTGTGGTGGTGCCACGCAGTGATTGTCAGACGCAAATGTCGGGGTGTTGGCACGATAAAGTAATTTTAGGACGTGTGGGTCCCTTCCTGAGGAGTCTATGTCTAGTCTAATGAAGAAAAGGACTAGATCAATGGTGGGATTCAATTTTTTTTTTTTTGCTACCGGTTCTGTGGGTGTGGCTTGGTAGGCGTGGCGTGGCGTGGCGGGCGTGGCAGGGGAAGGATATACTGCAAAATCCCCCATCCCTCCCCACCCCACTAACCTGCTTTCCAGCTCCGTTCTCCTGTGCAGGGCAACCAAAGGAGACCCAGCCGATCAGCTGGGACTCAACGGGAGGCAGAGAAGAGATCGGGTTGGCGGGGGCCCATTAGAGGCGGTATTGGCCAGTTCTCTGAACTACTGAACGTTTCCACTACTGGTTCTGCAGAACCGGTCAGATCCAGCTGAATATCCCCTCTGGACTAAATAGCTGTCTTCCAATATTTGAGGGGCTGTCACGGAGAAGAGAGAGAGGGAGAGAGAGATTGAGAGAGAGAGGGAGAGAATGATAGACAGACAGACAGACAGAAAGATAAAGATAAATAGAAAGAAAGAAACTTGCAAAAGTCGTAAATGTGAAAAACGGTCCTAAAGTCACATTTTTTTCAGTGCCACTGTAATGTCACTAAATGAATGGCTAGGACTAAGTCTATGTTTAGTTTGACAAGGACCTTGATAAGTGTAATTATGGGAAGATGTGTCTTTTTTTAAACTCTAAGCAACTTGTATTTTTTTCCTTCCTTCCTTCCTTCCTTCCTTCCTTCCTTCCTTC
>NW_020769362.1:1643674-1662491 GCF_900518735.1 Pseudonaja textilis
TTTCCTTTCCTTTCCTTTCCTTTCCTTTCCTTTCCTTTCCTTTCCTTCCCTTCCCTTCCCTTTCCCTTTCCCTTTCCCTTTCCCTTTCCCTTTCCCTTTTCCTTTTCCCTTCCCTTCCCTTCCCTTCCCTTCCCTTCCCTTCCCTTCCCTTTCCTTTCCTCTCCTCTCCTCTCCTCTCCTCTCCTCTCCTCTCCTCTCCTCTCCTTTCCTTTCCTTTCCTTTCTTTCCTTTCTTTTCCTTTCCTTTTTAGGGTCCCCCTGGTTTACCTGGGATCCTGGGCCTTCCTGGCAAGCGAGGACCACGGGTAAGTCCAAGCTCCCTGGGAAATGGAGGGGAGGAAGGGGCGGTGGGACAGGAATGGACAAGCCATGGGGTTTCTCATGTGCCCATCAGCCTGCATGGGCTGAGTTTACCAGCTTCCAGGAGATGAATGATGATAGCTCAAGGTTGCTGCAAGCTCACCAGGTCTTCATTCAGACTTTGCCTCTTTTTCTTTAGGGACCTTCTGGCCCTCATGGTAATCCTGGCCGCCCTGGACCACCTGGTGCGAAGGTAAGGGAGAAAACATCTATGTGCATATGTGTAACGAAGAGCAAATTTTGACGTGGGGGGATCGCAAAGGTGATTTTTCAGGAGGTAACTGGACTTCCTTGTTTGTTTTCTTTTGAAGACATTTTGCTTCTCATCCAAGAAACTTCTTCAGCTCTTGACTGGATGGTGGAGAATGGAAGGATTCATCCTCCTTGCAGACAGCTGGTCATTTGCATCCTTTGACAGGGTCGTTGAGGCCACTTGGAGGTTTATCTCAGGGTCTTTTGAGTAGTGCAAATGGGTGTGGGGCCTTCTTGAAACGGTTGAGAGGGCTGTGTTGTAGATTGTGTTGGGTCTTTCAACAGTTTCAAGAAGGCTCCACACCCATTTGCGTCACTCAGGTGTCCCCGAGGACACAGATAAACCTCAACGACCCTCTCAAAGGATGCCAACAACCAGCTGTCTGCAAGGAGGATAAATCCTTCCCTTCCCCACCATCTAGTCAGAGCTGAAGAAGCTTCTTGGACAAGAAGTGAAACATCTTCAAAAAAAGTCCAATTGCCTCTTGTAAAAAAAAAAGCACCTTTGGGACAACCACGACCTGAATAACTGAGAATAGATGGATAGAAGTGTGGCGTTATTCTCTACACACCCTCCTTCTCTGTTTCCATAAGACACTTTTGAGGAGGACAGGACAAGAGAAGAACCGTCTAGCTATGGATTTGGCCAGTTCCTCCATTTCTGGAAGTTCTTAAAAAGGTTGGCGCAAGACAGCAAAGTCCATGACTTTCCCCTGCACTTTGGACAGGATTGGTCTAGATGACCCTCAGGGGCATGTCCGATTCTAGGATTTCTTTCCAAACAGCTGAGCAGCCGCCTCCTGCCAATTAAGTAGAAGGTTTTGCAAATTTGGGACAGAGGGCATGGACCGAGCCGTGTTCGTTCTAATTGCTTTCCTTCCTGTTCCGTTCCCAGCCTTTTCTTCCTCTCCCTCTAACTATATAATGTCTTTAGTTTGCTTGATGATTTTTGGAAAAAAAAAAAAAGGAAGAAAGAAAAAAAAGAAAGGTTTCCACTCATCTGAATGAATTAGGCACTAGAGAGATATGTTGGCAGTCAAAAAAAATAAAAAAAGGCAGCATTTTTAAAGGTACAGTCACAACCTCTGAAGAAGGAAGACCATTACGAAAACAAAAAGGAAAAAAAATAAAAATAATAATAATCCCCCAACTTTCTAAACTCTCCAATTTGAGGACTTCCAGATTTATGCTTTCTCGTGTGGTATTATTATTATTATTATTATTATTATTATTATTATTATTAATTAATTAAAAAAGCATCGTGTCAAAAACCAAAACCTTTCCACATTGCTCCTGGCTCTCTGGCTAGTCCCACCTGGCGTTTGGGATGTAGGTGTGAAACCTGTTGGGGTTTGGATAACGGTCTTAATGGGAAAAGACGGCGAACATGAAAAATAAAGTTATTTTTTTAAACTTTCCACCTTTTTGATCTAGGGGAAAATGGGTGTTTTGCCAACTCTGTGTCACTTGGGGGGCCAAAGGACTGGAAAAAGCCTCATTAAAATGATTTAAAGTGAAAGAGGAGAGGCGTGGAAAGGAAGAGAAAGGCAAGAAGGAAGAATTTAGCCCTTGATCTTTTTTTTTGAAATATAGAACTTGTTCCTGAAGTAGAACGCTTTTGGAAAAATCCAGGCTGGTTGCACAAAACCGGGTTTTATTAGAATGGGTTCCCATGGGTTATCATCCTTAGCAAGAGGTGACGGAAAACACAAGAGTGTGATAGTTACTTGGGGTGCATGCAGGCTGAACGTCCTCCAAAATTGCCACGTTGGGTGAACATCTGGCTACGAAATGGGTTGAACTTCCTAGAATTGTCACTGTTTTGATAATGAGTCATATCTGGGCCTGCTTTGAAAGTTGCACCCAGAAGATTGGTAGGGAAAAGGGTGTTTTTTTTTGCGGGGGGGGGGGGGGGGGGGGGGAGGGGATTTGCTTTTTTTTATGACTGTGTTTTAGATCTTGAGAGGTCCTTGGTGCTTTCTGAGTCTTCGCTCCCATTGGCCAGCAAGTGCAAAAGGAATTCCAGACACAAGCAGTACCTTCTTTAATCCGGTTTTGTAGCAGCCAATGCAGCAACAACATAAAAAAAGAATAGAATAGAATAGAAACTAGAATAGAATAGAAATTGGGATAGAAATTGGAATAGAGTAGAATAGAATATAAATTGGAATAGAGTAGAATAGAATAGAAATTGGAATAGAATTTGGAATAGAATAGAATAGAAATTAGAATAGAATAGAAATTGGGATAGAAATTGAAATAGAGTAGAATAGAATAGAAATTGGAATAGAAATTGGAATGGAATGGAATGGAATAGAATAGAATAGAATAGAATAGAATAGAATAGAATAGAATAGAATAGAATAGAATAGAATAGAAATTCTTTATTGGCCAAGTGTGATTGGGCACACAAGGAATTTGTCTTTGGTGCAAATGCTCTCAGTGTATATAAAAGAAAAGATACATTTGTCAAGAGTCAAGAATCATCAGGTACAACACTTAATAGTCCTAGGGTACAATAAGGAATCAAATCATACTAGGAAACAGTCAATAAAAATAGTACGGATACAAGCGACAAGGTTACAGTCATACAGACACAAGTGGGAAGGGATGGGTGATAAGGAGTGATGAGAAGATTAGCGGTAATAGTAGTGCAGACTTTGTAAATAGTTGGACAGTGTGGAGGGAATTATTTGATGGCATTCGGGAAAAACTGTCCTTGTGTCCAGTTGTTCTGGTGTGCAGTGCCCTATAGCGTCATTTTGAGGGTAGGAGTTGAAACAGTTTAAGGTGGACTTTCCAGCTGATGAGTTCAGAATCAGAATAACAGAGTTGGAAGGGATCTTGTAGGTCATCTAGTCAAACCCACAACCCAAGCAGATCCTACACCATTTCTGACAGGTCCAGTCTCTTCTTGAAAGCTTCCAGGGATGAAGCTCACACAATTTCTGAAGGCAACTTGTGTTCCACTGGTTGATTGCTCTCCCTGTCAGAAAATGTCTCCTTATTTCCAGGTTGAATCTCTCCTTGGTCAGTTTCCATCCATTATTTCTTGTCTGGCCTTCAGGTGCTTTGGAAAATAGCTTGACCCTCTCTTCTCTGTGACACTGAGTTGTGGGGAAGGAAAAACTGGATAGTTCAACAGAGCAAGGAAGGTTCACTTTGGGATGCAACCCCCCCTGAGAAAGGAGAAATTGCAGGACCAAAAGTTGTGATTCTTCTGTAGATGCCTTAGAGACCCTTCCTCCAGATCTTCCTTGACTTTCATCCAACTAGACATACCCAATTCCAGCAACCAATCTTCATATGTTTCAGCCTCCAGTCCCCTAATCATCCTTTTGGATCTTCTCTACGCTCTTTCTAGAGACTGGACATCTTTTTCTTTTAACATGGTGGTGACCAAAACCGGATGCCGTATTCCAACGGCAGTCTTCTACTAAGGCATGTTTGGAATACCGCATCCAAGTTTTGGAGGGTCCCCGGAGATCCGTCCGAATCTGGATTGGTTTTGCAAATGCCCTTCCCTCTCCCACGGCTGAACTTTCGCTTGCTGTTCTTGGAGGCACTCCCAGCCATCAATTCGGTACAGCCCTGCCTTTGATAATAGCTGCAGAGTGGAATTATCAGCATGACTTCACTGAACGCTTGGACCAGCTGACCGGTTTCATTCAGAAATTGGACAGTCGCGTCTGGGCTGAATCCCCAGGGTTCCTGGCCATCTTCTGCCAATAATTTCCCCCAGCTAACCAATTCTCTGCTTGGTCTGTGATCGGTGTGTGTGTGTTTGTGCGTGCGTGTGGGACTGCATAAAGAATGAGATGCACTGATAAATAACAATAGCGCTTAGACTTATATACCGCTTTGCAGTGCTCCACAGCCCTCTCTAAGTGGTTTACAAAGCCAGCGTCTTGCTTCCCAACAATCTGGGTCCTAATTTTAACCACCTGGGAAGGATGGAAGGCTGAGTCAACCTTGAGCCGGTCAGGATCGAACTGCTGACAGTGGGCAGAATTAGCCTGCAATGCTGCTTTCTAACCACTGCGCCACCGCGGCTCTTAAAGTAAAACAAAAATCAGAGAATACAGGAAACGGAAGGAGCTACAAAGGAAATATGAAAGCTTTAATGCAGGTATTTCCCCAATTTTACAACAGTTCCTTTCGCGACTGTTCAAAGTTGCAACATTACCAGAAAAAAGTGACTTACGGATGTTTTTCACCCTTAATGACCGTTGCAAGCATCTCCACGGTTATGTGATCAAAATCCAGCCGCTTGGCAACTCTCACACTTATGACGGTGGTGGTGTTCCAGGGCGTTTCCCACGATCCCCTTTTGCACCCTTCTGAGAAGTGAAGTCAACAGGGAAAGCCAAATTCATTTCACAAAAGTCGGTTGACTTGGGTGACTGTAGACAATTTTCTCTAGTGGTTGAAGAAGATCCAGGAAAGGTATTGTTATTTCTGAAGTTAGTAGGTTACACCGAATCGTGGGTTTGTTGCATTCAGAGGAGCCCACTGATTAACTAGACCTTGTATCTTACATCGAATGGTGACCCAAGATAGGTCAAGCATGTGGGCCTCTATAGTAGCTCCAAATGCAAGAGAAGAATGCCTTGGGAAGTAGAAGGCCACCAGAAGACGTGATGACAACTCAGCTGCAGAAGCTATCTCCAGAAAAAGTTGGGAAAAAAGTAGCAGTCACGCACATCTTTTAATCTATTAGGCTTCCCCAAATATATATGTTCTCCAGATATCATGAAGACCAGTTTAGCCTGGTGGCCGAAATCCCAGGCCCCAGCTGCAGAAGACCTGAACTGTAGTTCTGCCTTGAGCAACATAGCCAAATGTGTGAATTTTTCTCTCTACTCGAGGAGTGAGTAGGGAAGGGCAAACCCCTTCGTAGGAAAGTTACTAGAGAATTGCTTGGACCTGACCTTGTAGTTGGCAGGAAAGAGTCTGATTCAAAGACACCCCCCCACAAAAGGGAGTCATCAACAGAACATTGGCACAGCTATAAAGGATCCTACAATTAGATGAACACACGACACTTTGGATCACATGGTCTAAAGTAAACTACAACAATAAAGTTAACTAGTAAAACATGCTTAACTCTATTTAGGCTTGTTGCAGTCTTTATTTCGCCTCTCCACATTGCAGAAGACAACGGCAACCCATTGTTGCCAAGGAAACGTGATCAGTTCTTGAAGTCTCCATGATTTTATTTGATCGGCTTCACTTTTCTTTTTAGCTAAACAAAGAGAGGAAGAGAAAGAAGGAAAAAGAATAATATTCCCAAGTTGGCACTATGCTCAAGACCTGGAAAAATTTCAAAAGCCTATTTGGAAGTTCAAAATTTACATTATGAACCTCTCTGATTATATTATGGGGGTCTAATGCAGGAGATGAGCAAACAGAGCTGGGGGTGGAGTTAAACAAGACACTGGCTTAGAGTCATTGCGTTTCCACAATCTAAGTCCAACCCCTCTTGAATCCCATTGACCCTTATCTGGTGCCAATTGAGCATTGAACTTCAGTTGACTAGATTCTTGCATATAAGCTTGAGCAATACAATCTTCTGAACTGCAACTTCAAGTTTGGTGCTGACATCTATGTTTAAGGTGCTAATATTTCAGTGTAGAGCTGTCTTGGAGGCCAACCGTGGGAAGGAATCCAATTGTAGTCCAATGTTGGCAGAGGAACCTGGCAAACCAACATCCCTGAGCCCAAAATATTGCTTCTCTGATTCTTCCTCCCCTTTGTCTCCTCTTGAGGGAATGAAGACTGGAATGGATGTGATGGTTGACATAAGACAAAAGCTGTGCTCCCTCCTAACCTGAATCCAATCGGTCTTCTGTATGTCTTTAAATGGTCGATTCTTTCCTGTAATGATAAAAAATCTAAGAGATATTCATGCACTCTTCCCAGAAGCCACTGTCGGTCCTACAATTCATTTGCTCAACTTGGGTTTACTAACTGAAGGCCAACATTTTAGAAAATGTCTCCCTCTTGTTCCCTCTTGGAGGTTGGCCTCATCTCTTAGCACTTAGCAATAGCACTTCACTGTGCTTTGCAGCCTTCTCTAAGAGGTTTACAGAGTCCGCATCTTGACCCCCCAACAACCTGGGTCCTCGTTTCGGAAGGATGGAAGGCTGAGTCAACCTTGAGCCGGTCAGGATCAAACTGCTGGCAGTTGGCAGAGTTAGTCTGCGATACTGCATTCTAACAACTGTGCCATCATAGCAGATAAATGGATGGATGAATGGATGGATGGATGGATGGATGGATGGATGGATGGATAGATAGATGATAGACAGATAGATAGATAGACGATAGACAGGTAGATAGACAGACAGATAGATGATAGATAGACAGACAGACGATAGATGATAGACGATAGATAGATAGATAGATAGATAGATGGATGGATAGATAGATAGATAGATAGATAGATAGATAGATAGATAGATAGACAGGTAGATAGACAGACAGATAGATGATAGACAGACAGACAGACAGACAATAGATGATAGACGATAGATAGATAGATAGATAGATAGATAGATAGATAGATAGATAGATAGATAGATAGATAGATAGCAATAACACTTAGACTTATATACCGCTTCACAGAACTTCACAGCCCTCTCTAAGTGGTTGACAGTCACTCAACAATCTGGGTCCTCATATTACCGACCTTGGAAGGACGGAAGGCTGAGTCAACCTTGATCCTGGTGAGATTCAAACTGGAAAATTGCAGGCAGCCGACAGTCCTTAGAAGTCGCCTGCACTACTGTGTTCTAACCTCTGCACTACCATGGCTCATCATTCTTGCTATATTTTGTGTTCTCTTGCAGCGGCGTTAAATTTTGTTCTCTGTTTTCAGGGTCAGAAAGGAGACCCTGGATTATCACCTGGGAAAGCACGGGATGGTCAGAAGGTAAAGTGGCCCTCAGTCTTGTATTAAGTGTGGTAGTTGCATGTTGGTTTTGAGTGTGCTGCGTCCTGAGGATTCGGCATTCCTCTTCCCCGCTTCTCAATGGACTCGGAAATGTCACAAATATTTATGGCAGTTAACTTGATTTACGGGCTGGTGGATGGTTCTCCAATCCTCAGTGGATGTGGAAGAAGACTCTGCTTCTCTTCTGACCTTCTGAATGTGCCAGAAGAGAGGAGAAGGTCCTTGGCAATGGTAGACAAACACCAGATTAACTAGCATTTATAGAGCCATGCGTAAACAGTCTCAAGGGATTAGCCTGGGGTGGGAGAGCTCCTGGAAGCGACCTGACATTAGTTCGTGATGTATTTAATCCTCTGAATGGCAGAGGTTTTTCTGTGATTCCCTTGTACAAAAATATCAAAAGAAGACAGACTTTGAATAGTACAAGACAAAAACAAAAAACCAGCACGCACCAATGCCCAGAAACCATTTTTCTGATGTAATACGGGTTGCAAACTTGTCAAAATTGCATGGGTAGAAGGAGAAGCTATGTTAGCTTTCAATCACAATCCCTCGTTCTCTTATGACCAGGTCCCTGAGATAATCTTTGCGAAGATTTGACGTCTGAAGTTCATTCATGCTTAGATTTCTGGTGGCCGGGTCAAATAAAAACCATCCCTTCTTCTGGTTACAGGGTCACATGGGCTTACCTGGGTTGGCAGGATTTCCTGGATCACCCGGTAGGAAGGTAAGAACTTTTTTATTCTGGGATGGATCCTATTGGGTGCTTCTCCTGGTCTGTACTGGGTATGGACTCCAGTGAAGTTTTGGGCCTCAAACCCAAGAACGATCTGAGACAAGCAGTAATTCTTTAGTAGTCTTGAATGGTAGAGTTTTATCCAGGGGTGGGATTAAAATGTTTTAACAACTGGTTCTGTGGGCATGGCTAGGTGGGTGTGACCATGTGACTGGGTAAGCTGCTTCCTCCTCCTCCTCCTCCTCCTCCTCTCCTTCTCCTTCTCCTTCTCCTTCTTCCTCCTCCTCCTCCTCCTCCTCCTCCTCTTGCCCTACTAGAGGCTGGGAGTTGTAGTTCAGTGACATCAACAAATTTTCGGTTTGGGTAACTTAGAACTATGTCACTTGGAATCAGACCTAAGTATTGCATACAAAATTATACGTAATGTTTTACCTGTAAATGGCTTTTTCTGTTTTCATCAAAATAACATATATGCGAACAATCGCTTTAAACTCAGTGTAAATTGTTCTAAACTTGACTGTAAAAAATACAATTTCTGTAATAGAGTGGCCGAAGTCGGGAATGCCCAGCCTGATTCAATTGTCTCAGCTGCACATTTTCACAGTTTCAGTCACAAGTTGACCTCCATGGACCTTACTTCATACTTAAGGGATCTGTAGAAGGGGCATGCATAAGTGCACTAATGTGCCTATCGTCCCTGTCGTTGTATTTTTACTCTCTTATTCTTGTTCTCGTTTTTGTTTGACAAATTCCAATAAATAAATAAACAGGAGAGTTGGTTGTCCACCCTGTTACAGAAGCTACATTTTTTTTTGGAAATGGTTCATAGGAAGGGGAGAGGTTACTCTCTGTTGTTAGTCATGAAGTCGTGTCTGACCCATTGCAACGTTCCTCCAGGCCTTCCTGTCCTCTACCATCTTCTGGAGTCCATTTAAGCTCACGCCGTCTGCTTCAGGGACTCCATCCAGCCATCCCCTTCTTCTTCTTTCGCCCTCCATCATTCCCAGCATTAGGCTCTTCTCCAGTGAGCCCTCCTTTCTCATGAGACGGCCAAAATATTTGAGGTCACTGTACAGATCCCTAAATTCAAACAGAGAAGGAGAGAGAATGTAAATGGAAATTTAGGAATGGAAGGTTGTAACGTCTCTGTTGACGTTGGTCTCCTGATTTAGAAAGCGTCTCTATTTTCCTTTTTGGAAGCCAGAATGAGTAGTCCAAACTAACGTTCTTTGGGAGAAGGTGAGAAAGGAGCCTCTTGTCCCACAAAGCAATCTTGAAAGTGTTGCATGGCAAGGCAAGAACATTTTTGGGGCATGTTTTGGCATAACTGAACATCTGCCAATGCCCATGTCCTCCCCTCCCCAGCTGATGAGTTGGCAGTGCGCACATTTCCTGCTGTGGCTGAGACATGAGTCCATTTTTCCACCAGTTCCTCAGTTCTCATGACACAATGGAAACAGCCACACATACCAGCATTCTTCCCTGTGACTTCTTCAGACATTCATTCCAGCCATGGATTTACCCACAATGCCCCATGAGAAGAGTATCCAAAAGAGCTAACCAAACCATACAGAGATGCCTTCAAAAGAAATAACCCCAAACCTCAGCAATTTCAAACGTTGCATCTGCTGCAGCCCTTCCTAGCGATGGTTGATGGGTCTTCAACGGTCATCCTTCAACCACTGATCCTCCCACATCTGGAGAAAGTTCCCCTTTCCTGTCCCAAGGAAGTTGCACCTGGGTTATTGTGAATGAACCATCCCCACACGGACTAAATTTGATGTTGTCTGCAGAATTGTCCCTGCTGATGTAGCTTAAGATCAATCCAGTTCTGGATCTGGACCTGAAGAACTCAGGAAGTGTCTGGTTTTTTTTAAAAAAAAGTGTCTAACAACTGCTTACGTAGGAATCTACAAATAGGATATTGTTTTTTTCCAGGTTTGAGGAGCCTGACCCTTTTTGTATTGTCATAACTGTACTTTTTTGGATCTTGGTCAACCCCTGGAAGGTTTTCAGTTCACTATTAAACAGGGCTGTCTTTGCAGTCTCACCCCGCACCCCTCACTTGGCGGATGTACAAAGCATTTGGTCATCATTTCTCCTCTTCTTTTCTCTCTGGACTGTCATTCAGACCATCATCTGGGGATTAAGCCTGCCACCAGAGAGAGCGTGGTCTTCCTCTTCCAAAGGAAGGCTCAATTGTGATGGACAGCCTGGAATTCTCCCGAAGCTTATGAAAAAAGAAAAAAAAAAGAGTAAATCCAGATGGTCTTTTTTCTCCTGTCTCTTGACATTTCCTGTTCTGCTTGGAGACTCTTGGGGATGTCACCTCTTTCATCACATTCCTGTCTTGCTTTGGAATGGTGGTTAATTAAAAAAAAAATAAAAAAAATCAAACGGCCAGTCCGTCAGCCTTAAGGATCGTCAAGTTGGCTTAAAGTTTTTCAGCACATTGTGAGCAAATTGTGGGTCACGTTTATGGGTGGAGAAGAATGGGGTGATTTGGTTGCGGTAGCAAAATATGCCTGCAATGTCAATGCATCAAATGTGGCGCTGACTTTACGGTCAATTTAAGGTGTCAATCAGAATACAGCTGGAAGAGACCTTGGAGGTCTTCCAGTCCAGGGGTGCCCAAGCAGGAGACCCTATACTTTTTCAGACAAGTGGCTGTCCAGTCTCTTCTTAAAAGCCTCCAGTGATGAAACACCCACAACTTCTGGTGGCAAGTTGTTCCACCGGTTAATTGTCCTCGCTGTTAGGAAGTTTCTCCTTAATTCCAACTTGCTTCTTTCCATGATTAGTTTCCATCTGTTGTTTCTTGTCTTACACTTAGGCAAGAAAAACCAAAATAGATTAAGAGAAACCAGGCTTAAGAGCAGTAACTGTGAGAAGGATCTTGGAGTCTTTGTGGACAACCAATTAAATATGAGTCAACAGTGTGTGGCGGCAGCCTAAAAAGCCAATGCAATCCTAAGTTGTATTAACAGAGGGATACAATCAAGATCCAGGGAGGTACTAATACCACTCTATAAAGCCTTAGTAAGACCACACCTAGAGTACTGCATCCAGTTTTGGTCACCACATTATAAAAAAGATGTTGAGACTCTAGAAAGAGGGCAGAGAAGAGCAACCAAGATGATGAGAGGACTGGAGACTAAAACAGACCATGAACGGTTGCAGGAACTGGGCCTGGCTAGTCTAGTGAAGAGAAGGACCAGGGGAGACAGGAGAGCATCTTCCAATATTTGAGGGGCTGCCACAGAGAGGAGGAGGGGGTCAACCTATTTTCCAAAGCACCCGAAGGCCAGACAAGGAATAATGGATGGAAACTGAACAAGGAGAGATTCAACCTAGAAATAAGGAGGAATTTTCTGACAGGGAGAACAATCAATCCATGGAAGAGAAGTTGCCTTCAGAAGTTGTGGGAGCTTCATTACTTGAGACTTCCAAGAAGAGTCTAGACTGCCATCTGTCAGAAATGGTGTAGGGTCTCCTGCTTGGGCAGGGGGTTGGAATACATGACCTACAAGGTCCCTTGCAACTTGTCTGTTATTCTGTTATTCTTTGTGGCAGCCTCTCAGATTCTGGAAAATTGCTGAATCTTGCGTTCCTAGACTGAATACTGAATCTTCTTTTAAGATGGAGCCGGGCTCTGGAAACATGGGGGCGAAGTTAGCAAACTCTACAGACCTTCAACCAGCTGTACTGTGTTTCTCTCCTAAGCAATGTTAAGAAGGCACATGCTGAATTAGACAACTGGCCCATCCAACTCCAGGATGATCTATTATGACCGAGAGCTGGCCCAGCTTCCATGCGTAAATAAGGAATTTGGCACGTCAGGAGACTTCACGTATTGGGTGGCAATTTTTTCATTTTTAGTAGCAGACACTGGCAAAAACACTCACATAGTTTGGCATGTGGTATCTCCATTTCATCCAAGAATGGTCTGGGACTTCTCCTTCCCACCTCCTCGCTCAACACGAAGAAGGTGGATCTAAGCAAGCCATGATGCTTGCGCTTGAGGGTTTCACCAAGTTGGATCATATATGTGGGCATCTAGCTTTTTGCGTTTGGAAGACAACTTTTCCCTAAACAACTAAAGACTTATATGTCCATGTCCCAAAGGTGCTTTTTTGTTTTTGTTTTTCAGGAGGCCACTGGACTTCCTTGTTTGTTTTCTTTTTGGAGACGTTTCGCTTCTCATCCAAGAAGCTTCTTCAGCTCTGACTGGATGGTGGGGAATGGAAGGATTTATCCTCCTTGCAGGCAGCTGGCCATTTGCCTCCTTTTAGAGGGTCGTTGAGGCCACTTGGAGGTTTATCTGTGTCTCCAGGGTCACCTGAGTTATGCTCCTGGTTCCTGTAGTTGCCGCCTGAAAAAGCACCTTTGAGACAACCATGACCTGGAGGACTGATAATCTCTACAGATTTTTAGCTATACAATTTGGGATGGATGCCCTTTGGAATGGTGGGGGAGTAGAAAGAGATTTCCAGAGGGGGGAAAAATTGCAGACTACAGGAACCAGGAGCACCACTCAGGTGACCTTGAGGACACAGATATACCTCCAAGTGGCCTCATCGAGCCTCTAAAAGGATGCAAATGACCAGCTGTCTGCAAGGAGGATAAATCCTTCCATTCCCCACCATCATCCAGTCAGAGCTGAAGAAGCTTCTTGGATGAGAAGTGAAACGTCTTCAAAAGGAAAAAAAAAACAAAGTCCAGTGGCCTCCTGAAAAAACAAACAAACCACCTTTGGGACGACTGTGACCTGGATGACTGAGAATCTCTACAGACTTATATGTCCATGTTTATTCTTTCAAACAGGGACAGAAAGGCTATCTCGGTCCAACAGGCCACCCTGGAGAGCCGGTGAGTGTTTGTCCTGATTTTGAGATCTTCGTGCATTAAGGGTGGGTGGCTCCTCTCGTGGTTGACCAGAAGTTCTGAATGGATAAATGTTTTTGTTTAAAAATATCCCATGCTCTCCACCGAACCTTCAGGTCAGTGGTGGGATTCGAATGTGGGCGTGGCTTGGTGGGAGCGGCAGGGGAAGGATATACTGCGAAATCCCCCTTTCCTCCCCACCCCGCTAACCTGCTTTCCAGCTCCGTTCTCCTGGGCAGGGCAACCAAAGGAAACCCAGCCAATCAACTGGGACTCAATGGGAGGCAGAGGAGAGACGGGGTTGGCGGGGCCAGTCAGAGACGGGATTGGCCAGTTCTCTGAACGACTCAAAATTTCCGCTACCGGATCTTGAGAACCGGTCAGAACCGGCTGAATACCCACCTCTGCAGAGACCCCCTTCTCCCCTTGGGTTCCTACGGCAAACCTTACAAGCATTGAGCCAATTGTTTTCTGAGCTGCCCTTGCTCAAGATCCCCCTTTGATTTTGGGGAGGGGGGAGGACAGGAAAGATGTTTAAGGAGGGATTAGAAGGCTAGCCCCCCCTCCATGTTACCCAGCATGCCTTGGGCTGAGGGCTTGGGCCCTTCTGGCTTTTCCTAGTCTCATCGTTGGGCGGTTTAATTTGAGTCATGCAACCTCCATTCCCAGCGCTTAGCTTAGGGGATTCTGGGGCAGTGGTGATAGTCAAAGTTTTTTTTTACTACTGGTTCTGTGGGCATGGCTTGGTGGGCGTGGCAGAGGAAGGATACTGCAAAATCCCCCTTCCTTCCCCACCCCACTGACCTGCTTTCCAGCTCCGTTCTCCTGTGCAGGGCAACCCAAGGAGACCCAGCCGATCAGCCGGGACTCGATGGGAGGTGGAGGAGAGACGGGGTCGGTGGGGCCAGTCAGAGATGGGATTGGTCGGTTCTCCAAACTACTTAAATTTTCTGCTACCGGTTCTCCAGAACTGGCCTGAACCGGCTGAATACCCACCTCTGCTTCAGGTCATTTTCTCCCGCATTCCAGTTGTTTGGTCAAGGCCGTTGGATGTACGAATTGAACTTAATTTTCTCCCTATTCTCTTTTCTCCACTAACCACCTGTCACCTTTTCCTTTTGGACAGGGCAGCCGAGGTGCTCAAGGAAACCCAGGAGCCAAAGGTTATCCTGGCAGGCAGGTGCAGTAAATCTTTTATTGTGCTGAACGCAGCACAGGGTAGGGGGGAAAATCCTGGTAGGTGATTTCGGATCCTACCAGGAGGGGTTTGGAGACGGAGCTGTTGCCTCCTCCATTCTTCTCTGCATGGGGAAAGCTAGCATGTCAGGGTGGAGGCCTTCCAACCCTCAGCTTCTTCCTGTTCCTGCTCTTCTGGAAACGGGGTGATAGCCCACACCGTATTTGATAACACCAGTTGATTTGATCAGGTGAGTTCCTGCCTCACAACAAACCCCTGAATACGGGAGGCATGGTCTGACCTTTCTTTCTTTTTACAAGGTTTTGAATGTCTTGGGGGCTCCAGAGGACACTTTGGATTAATGCATTGTGGGCAAACTTGTGAATCAATAGAAGAGAATATTTGCAGCTCAGATGTCCGTGGTGGTCTCTAAGTTTGGTTGTTGATTTGCAAACGTTTCATGACCAGGGGTGGGATTTTACCAGTTCGCACCTATTCGCTGGAACCAGTTGTTAACATTCTAAGCAGTTCAGAGAACCGGTTGTTAGAAGACATTACTGGGCTAATCCTGTAAGGAAGGCAGGAAGGAAACATTCTGGTGTTGCTTACAGAAACTGCCTCTCTTATTACATTTTTCCAAGCCTTATTACATTCTTGGCAGGACTAGACTTCCTGTCTCAGGAACGTCTCTGGAGTTTTTTTCCCTTCCTTTGCTGGTACTTTGCTTGTGTGGAGTGACCATTCAAAGTTACAATGGCACTGAAAAAAAGTGACTTATGACCATTTTTCACACTTAACGACTGTTGCAGCATCCCCACAGTCAATGAGAGGCCAGGTGAGGAGATGCGTGCCTTGATGTGAGTGATGTTGAGTTGGCCACGCCCAGCCACTAACATGACCACCAAGCCATGTCCACTCAGTCACAGGACCACCAAGCCACACCCACCACCCAAGCCATGCCCACAGAACCGGTTGTTAAACATTTTGAATCCCACCCATGTTCATGACCCAACTAAGGAACATCATCAGCGCTGGGGATTCAGTGCTAGTAGCATCTTGGCACTGATGATGTTCCCTAGTTGGGTCATGAAAAGTCTGCAAGAAAACAACCAAGCTCAGAGACCCCACCACCACCACCAAGGACCCCCCAAACCTATCCATGTGAGAAGAACAATTTCTGGCAACTTCTTTCAATCTAGGGCCGGCCCCGCTCGATGCCTTTTTCTCAGCCTGAACGGAAAAAGGTTTGGGCTTGCATGTCTGTCTGTGAGTAAGCCTCATTTCACCAGACAACGTCAAATCAACGTTCGGGAATGCGCAGGCAGCTACAGAAATTTCCTGCCATTTTCCCCCCCAAACCAAAAAGGGATAGGGGCCAAAACACTCAATTGAATTTTCTGCCTGGAAAAGGAGGAGGTTGACATCCGGCTTTAGATTAAAAAGAAAAGAACCGAGATTTCAATCTTGAAAAATTACTCCAACCTGTTCGTTTGTCATTCTTGCAGAAAGACCCCAGTCTTTTGGGGGGGGGTGTGGTTTGGGGGAGTTAGGGAATTGCAACTTGGTTAGATGAGGTTGGCCCAAGGAGCAGTATCCTTCTTGCTTTCTCAGTTCTTCGTTTTCCCATAAAAGTCAGAAGCGAAGGACAATGAAACGTGGTGATCAATCTATTAATGAAAAACACAAGGGAAAAAAGAAATAAATAACCTTTCCAGAGCCGTCCCTGTCTCTCCCAGAACGGCAAGCCAGATACTTCTGACATTTGCTCAGCCAGGGATTGGTGAGCAGGTTGGATGTCATTCTTCACAACTCTTCCAAGTCGGGGACAGAGCCAACTGGAAGCTGTTTGGGTGGACCTGGTGGGATAATAGGAGTTGGCATGGTAGCTTTGTACCACCAACCCCCAGCCTTACCCTATGGAGACGGCAAGGCTTAGCTCCTGCCTTCCTGTTCTAGATCCAGATGTTTGGGCTTCCAACCTCTGCCAAACGGGGAATGTCTCATCCAATGTTCAGCTTCCAGTAAAGGCCATTGACAGACCTGCCTCGTGTTGGCCAAAGGTTGAATGATGTGTTTCTGCATGTACAAGCAAGAGAGAAAATGATCAATAGCCTAAGAACTAACTTAGAACTAAAGAGAAATTTCCTACAGTGAGAACAATTAATCAGGGGAACGACTTGCCTCCAGAAGTTGTCAATGCTGGAAGTTTTTAAGAAGAGATTGGATAACCATTTGTCTGAAGTGGTGTAGGGGTTTTCTGCCTAGGCTGAGGGTTGGACTAGAAGACCTCCAAGGTCCCTTCCAACTATTCTATTCTATTCTACCTATTTGTTCCTGGCAATGGGTCTGCCCATTTTGAATTTGTCTGGGCACAGGGTACCTGTTTTGCATTACCATTGGAACAAATTCCTCTGAAAACACACACACACACACACACAGTGTGTGTGTGTGTGTGTGTGTGTGTGTGTTTTCTTAATATATATATATGTATGGTATTCAGCTTTGTTCGGGTATTTTCCCATGTCATTATAGTTGTGCTTTTAAAGTTGTAGCGATGTTTCGGCAGAATCTCATCTGCCATCATCAGGCTTCTGTATAGTGTTCGTCTGTGAGTCAGGCTTTCACAGCCGTTTCTGTTTTAAATTTGGGGCTAGCCTACTGCTGTGCCAGAATGTTTTTTTCGAAACGTTACTACAACTTTAAAAGCACAACTATAATGACGTGGGAAAATACCTGAACAAAGCTGAATACCATACATATAAATACCCACGAAAACTTAAGAAAACAAATATGTATGTATGTATGTATGTATGTATGTATGTATGCAGTCATCTTGCTCCAACCATTAGCTAGAAGATGTCTATTATTGTTTTGTTATTGTTGTTGTTTGTCTTTCTCCCCGACTTTCGAAATACTTTTCTGGTTTTTCCTTGGCACCTTCCCAATTTCCCAGCAGTTGTGTTCCCTTCTCTCTGGCCTTGTTGCTCGTCTCAGAGAAGCTCTGAGACGGGACCTCTCCAAATTAATCCGCCTTTTTTTGTTTGTTTCTCTCTTCCCTCTGTTTTAGGGATTACCTGGACCGATAGGGAAGCCTGGCCCGAAAGGGAGCCAGGTAAGTCGGCGAGAAGGTCTTTCCACAGCCAGGTTGGGTCTGACCCGTGGTGGGATTCCCAATCTTTTCCTACTGGGTTCTATGAGAGCGTGCTTCGTGCATGCACGCAGCACTCAAACACCGTCCTCGGTGTCAGCACGGGGTGAGCTGAGCTGTGTTTTTTTTTAGCTCAGCTGAGGCGCGGCAATCCACTCTGCCCGCCGTGAAAATCAGCTGAGCTAAAAAACAAGGGAATATAAGACAGGGAACGACGGGGGCGGGAGGGCAGGCTCAGCCAGAGGTGGTATTGGCCAATTCGCCAAACTACTCAAATTTTCCACTACCGGTACGCCAGAACCAGTCTGAACTGGCTGAATACCACTTCTGGGTCTGACGTTTGCAGGTTGAGGTTGAAGCTATTCGAACGGCTGCTTCTCTGCTCTATTAATGGACAAGAGATCAGAACTGAGAAAAAGAGTCAGAACAACAGGGCTTGGGTTCTTCTTCACCCCCTAGTAACCCCTTTCTCCAGACCTCAGTTTGATTCTTGTACCAACAGCCAACTCTGGTCTCAGGGTTGAGGATGAGCTGAGAATATTAGAGGAGCCAATCTGAGTCGGTCCCCAAGATCAAAGGTTTTTATTTTTCCAACTGTTGGGTTTGTGCTGGAATATCTTGGTGATGGGTTCCAACATGAGTCCAAATGCTTGGAAGAATAAACCTTTGGTTCTTGGGGACCGACTCCGATCGGAACCTTCAACATTATCCTGGGACATTTGTGAGAACACTGGACTTCTCTCCTGACGTTTCTCCTTGAACTTGCCCTTGTGCTAAATCTGCTTTTAAAAAAAATAAAAATAAAAATAAAAAGCAGCAACTTTGGGGTGTGCATGCTTTTTTGAAAATCAGGTGCATTTTGATCTTAAGCCAAGGAGCAAGGGCCCAGCCACCTAGAAACAGCGGAGGGGGGGGGATGCAATTCGAAGAATGAAGTGGCATATGGAATACTCACACCTGATTTCTGGGGGTTTTTTTCCTGTTGTTTTTTTTAGCTCTTCCAAGTTTTTCTCTGACTCTGTTTAGTGTTCCCACTACCCTCTACCATCAGTGTTCCTCCATGCTCTGACTATCTCCACACTCCAAGCCAGTAGCATCAATGTTACTCCATACTTTGATGCTTGCCTCATTTGAAAAACACCTCAATTTTGGAGATTGAAAAGAGGAAATTCTTGGAGATTTTGTTCAGGTTTCCTTCTTTTAGCTCAGATGCTGAAACCCCCTTTCCCCTCTGTGATATCCCTCTTCTTCCTCCTTCCTCTTCCTCCTCCTCCTCCTCCTCTTCCTCCTCCTCCTTCTTCTTCTT
>NW_020769362.1:1669436-1695460 GCF_900518735.1 Pseudonaja textilis
AACACTAGATAAGTTTAGATAGATAAGTTGAATGGCTAGATAGATAGATAGATAGAAAGAAAGAAAGGAGAGATGGATGGATGGACGGACAGATAGACAGACAGATATATATTCATTCAGTAGGCCTCCTGGAATGATGTAACAATGTTTTTTAAAAAAGGAGGGGGATTAAAATAGATGTGCTGGACGTGACTCAGAGCTTGGAAGCCTTCCATGGAGCTCAGCTCAGCAGGGGCGGGAAGGGATACGATGAACGCTGGAAATGGACAATTTTGACAATTCCACTCCTCGTCCATGCTGCCCTTTTCCAGTGCATCCAAGGCGCAAAGCTGCCTGGGGGAAGTGGCGATTGGAAGGTAGCCGCAAGTAGGGCAGTGTGTCCACAGGAGGGAGGCCTGTCACACCCATTCTTGCAGCTCTGGGAAACCCTGGGTTAGGTTGACGTGTCCCCAGAGAGAGAATTCAGATGTTTAGGGTGGGAAAGGAATCTTTTACAAAAGAAACAGGCTGTTGAGGAATCCCCCATTTACATAAGACATCATCCCGTCCTTGATCTAATTGGTTGAGCTCTACTTGGCTACCTGCCACGTGGAGCTGAAATCTCTCCGATTTTCCTCAAAGTTTTCCCTCCCTCTCCAACCCCTGCTTACTCTCCGTCTTGCTCAGAGAGCTTTAGTGAGTCCGTCGATGGGGTCTATGGACCGACATCCTTGTGCCACGGTGGTGGCCACTGGGAATAGAGAGCCCCAAATCCTGGCTTTGCTGTTAGACCATGCAGTAGTCTACGTAATTAGGGTGGAAAAGAGATGTTTGTTTTAATGGAAGAACACTTAGAATAGATTCTATTCTATTCTATTCTATTCTATTCTATTCTATTCTATTCTATTCTATTCTATTCTATTCTATTCTATTCTATTCCATTCCATTCCATTCCATTCCATTCCATTCCATTCATTCCTATATTATCCTATCTTCTATTCCATTCCATTCCATTCCATTCCATTCCATTCCATTCCATTCCATTCCATTCCATTCTATTCTATTCTATTCTATTCTATTCTATTCTATTCTATTCTATTCTATTCTTCCGTTCCATATTGTATTCCGTTCCTTTCCATTCTATTTGATCTCCATAACAGGACTTGTCCCATCAAAGGATGATTTCTTTTTTTTTCTCTTTTTTTGGGGGGAGTTTTGAAGTTCTTTTAATCTTTTGAAAAGTCATTTCCCAAACCACCCTGGTCAGGTTCCAGCTTGAGATATTTTCCCCTCTATTTAAAGGACCACGTGAGTGGAATTTGTCGGCATTTGTGCACAGTTTTTGTAGCATCGCAAACTCCAGCCGGCTACGGGCTGCTCTATTCCGACCGCCCCCCCTTTTTTTAAAAATTTGGCAAGGAAAAAAGGATCCATTTATTCACAGCACAGGATTTCCAAAACCTCTGCAGCCAACATAAGCTTTGAGATGCTTGCTAGATTTATTTGTTCTCTCTCCCTCTGTCCCAACCCCCAGATTATTACTTTAAATGAATCCTGACCAGATTCCCCTCCCAACTCCTTTCCTACGATTCCTCTTTCCTTTTCTTCTTGCATTCGTGTCTGTGTTTTGTAAAGGTTTTATTTTTTTTGCAAACCCTGCAATCTTTGGGAACGTATCCCCGGCACTGTTTCACCTGCTTGGATCCAGTTTCTTGGATCCAGGACTTTTTTCTTTTTTTCCCAAGACTGAACATCCACTCTTGAGCCAAGTGAAAAAAATAAAATAAAAAAATAACAACAACAATTTTTGGAGAGAGAGAGAGAGGGCTAAACGGCCCAAAAAGTCCTTTCTACAGAATTGGAAATAATCTCTTTTACTCTAGCAAAGCAAAGAAAACCTTTCAGTAAATCTCAACTGCTTTAGCTCTGCCCGAGTGTCTCTTTATTGAAGATCCTAAACAGTTTTCTTTTTATTTATTTGCCCTTTCTGTTTTGGAGGCATGTCGCCTACACTCCAAACATGGCCATCTTTGTATCTTCTAGACTTAGTTAAAAAAAAAAAATAGAATTTTAAGGAGTGAGTGTACAGCTTCCATACTTAAGATATACTTCTTGTTATCAGAGGCCCACAAGCAGCAAGGAGAAAAACGAAGTAACGAGCACAGAATATCTTAACTTTAGTTCTGAGACCTTCGACCACTCCTGAAGAATAGATCTGGGAAATTGTTTTATCTTCAGCGATATCAAAATTACGAAGTGGGATGGATCCTTTGAGGTCACTTAATCTCTTCCTCCATTCCAGTGCTGAGCCATGAGTGACAGCTGGTCATTTAGCCTCTCTCACGAACGATAGGTCACCATCAAGCTAGAACTAAGGAGGAAGTTCCTAACAGTGAGAACAATTCACCACTGGAATAACTTGCCTCTAGAAGTCATGGCTGCTCCATCACTGGAGGTTTTTGAGAAGAGTCTGGACAGCCACTTGTCTAGAATTGTATAGAGTTTCCTGCTTGGGAAAGGGGATTGGATTAAAAGACCTCCAAGGTCCCTTTCAACTCTATTATTCTATAATCTTCTGATGATCCACGTTGAACCATGCATGATCAACTCTTTGTCTCTCCTACAAACTACAGTTCTAACTCAGATTCCAAAGGGATGTTTGGAATCCGACCTGGAACTGTCGTTTGTAGAGGACACACAAGGAGCTGATTACTCTGAACATCCCTTCACATTTCCTGGTCCTCCTTCGGTGGTTTGGTTGGTACACCACGAAGCTTCTCCGCCTTGGAGAAGACGCGGCTTGCTATTTGTTATCTTATTCAACAAAGTCTTGTTGAGAAGCTGCAGAGCGTCCTTCCTTGCGGCAAAATGCAAATTCCTGCAGAAGCTCAGCCTAAAAAAAGCAAGGTTTTTGTTTCTTCCTGGGTAATGCCAGCTGTGCACCATGGGTGGAGAACAAACATTGCTGAAATGTTTGGAATGTTAGCCTCAGTGGTCACAATTGTTGTGAAGCCAGATAGCTGTTGGTTGAACCGGTCAACAAAGACCTGATTTGTGAGATGGGATGGGTTGGCCATGCAAGATAAAAAGAAGGTTCTTTGAGGACTTTTTGTGGGCAGAAGATCCGGTAGACTAGCTACAAACTTCTGACCTGGAAACCTGGATAAAAGTTAGCTCACTTTTGCTCACCTAGCTCACAGTTATCATTCTCAGCTGTAAACTTCTAATGTGTCTTCCGTCTTTTCTTTTAAATGGAGGACTTAATTAGGACCTTAAGATCTTACATAGAGAAGATCTTTGCAACTTGAAAAACACCCACCACAATATTTTGCTTCATCCTCCTTTTTCTCTTCTCCTGTGTTCATTCCCCTAGACTCTTTCCTATCATCTTCTTCTCCTTTCACTGCTTTTCTTTGTGGCTCTTTTTAAGACTCAGAGAAAACTCTCAGATGACTCCGGGTTCCGGAGATTGCCCTAATTAAATCATGAGCCTTGGTCCAAGCTTCAAAAGAATTTAAAAGATTTATTAGGTGCAACGTATCAGCATTAACCTAAATGACGCCAACTCTGGAATACGTAGTTTACAGTCCCCATGTGACCCTGTTTCTCCCCCACCTTCTGCCCTGGGTGTGTTATAAATCAGATTCTCCAATTGTGCATGTTCACAGGCTGGGTGTCATCAATCACGTTCTCCAATGAAGGATTTTTGTGGGCAGAAGTTCTGGTAGACTAGCTACAAACTTTGTAAGATAAGCGTGGAATGTACTTCTGGTTTTCAACTGCCATACTGCTCCTTCAGATTCCTTCCCTCCTTATTTCTGGCAACTCGAAAACAGGCATAAGAATGTTTTACGAGGTGACATCAAGATCCTCCCCTGATCTCCTGCTTTGGTGCCTTCTCCTTGCATCCTGGGTCAATGTCATGTTCTCCTCCATTGGTCTTTCTCCAGTGAGGTCTAATCTCCATAAACGGGTTTGTGGCATTTCATGCAAACTGACTTGTTGAACTCTCTTAGCTGAAAAAAAAAATGCATCCATTTTATGTATAGTTTCAAATTCTTAACCATCTGTTGGATGGATTCCTTTTCTATGAAGGGATGTTCTTTAAAATGTGAAAGGCAGATTCACAGAGTGTAATCCTGCACTAAGAATTTGGCTCCTGCGTATCTTCACTCACCACCTTCTTCTGTGTCTTACACATTCATTTCAATGGGTGTGAAAACGGTGGTGAACCAACCCTTTTCCCTCTTGAGACCTGAAACAACGTATTTTAAGTGGACTGATATATTAGGTGAGATGAGCCAGACCTAAAAACAAAGAAACAAACACCCTTGATTAAATCCAACAGGGTAATATTGTGTTACAATATGTTCCAAGTTAAACTGATTACGGGCTTGTTCGTTCAATGCCAGTGAATGCTGGATAACTTTAAGCCATTCCTGACAATCATCGATAGATCATTTTAAAAACCCAGTTTCAGTGTGGAGGCTCCAACCTTTGGCCTATCCTATTCATTGTGTTCAGGCATGACAGGTGGTCTAGGGTCGGCGATGAAGCTAAGAAGTGCCTATTTTAAACCCAACAGGCAGAATTGGAGGCTGGCTCATTCAAGGTGGTAGAACTTCCAAGGATTTGACAAGATAGTTTGCGAGGCAGTTGACATGAATCAGAATCAGATCAGAATTCTTTATTGGCCAAGTGTGGTTGGAGACACAAGGAATTTGTCTTGGTGCAAATGCTCTCGGTGTACATAAAAGATACATTTGTCAAGAGTCAAGAATCATAAGGTCCATCACTTAATAATAGTCATAGGATACAATAAGCAATCAAATCATACTAGGAAACAGTCAATATAGATCGTAAGGATACAAGCGACAAAGTTACAGTCATACAGTCGCAAGTTGGAGGGGATGGGTGATAAAAAGTGATGAGAAGATGAACAGTAATAGTAGTGCGGACTTTGTAATAGTTGAACAGTGTTGAGGGAATTATTTGTTTAGCAGAGTGATGGCATTAGGGAAAAAACCGTCCTTGTGTCTAGTTGTTGTGGTGTGCAGTGCTCAATAGCGTCGTTTTGAGGGTAGGAGTTGGAACAGTTTATGTCCAGGATGTAAGGGGTCTGTAAATATTTTCGCAACCCTCTTTGTGACTCGTGCTGTATACAGGTCCTCGATTGAAGGCAGGTGGATAGTAATTGTTTTTTCTGCAGTCCTAATTCTCCTCTGAAGTCCGTGTCTGTCTTGTTGGGTTGCAGAACCAAACCAGACAGTTCTAGAGGTGCAGATGATAGACTCAATAATTCCTCTGTAGAATGTGAATTCTCCTCTTTAGACCTTCTGCAGAGCAGCTGGAGGGAAAAAAAAAAGGGACCGTATCATTATTTTGATAGTCAAAAGCCATCTTCAGCTGGGGAAATTTTGAAGTTCAGTTTAGTGGGCCACCAGAGACAAAATCAAGTTGGAAATGAGGGTAGTCCTCATGAAGAGTGTGCAGAACATTTTGAGTTTAAATCCCAAAGGTACTTTTTTTTTTTTTCAAGAGGCAATTGGGATTCCTTGTTTTTCTTTGAAGACGTTTTGGTTCTCATCCAAGAAGCTTCTTCAGCTCTGAAGAAGAAGAGCTGAAGAAGCTTCTTGGATGAAAATGGAAACATCTTCCAAGAAAAACAAGGAAGATCAGTTGCCTCTTGAAAAAAGCACATTTGGGATAACCATGACTTGGATGACTGAGAATCTCCATGAGTTTAGAACCCAGAATGGTGTGCTTAGAACAGGTTCTTCTGACCATCACGTGAGACTTTCAAGAAGAGATTGGACTGCCATTTGTCAGAAATGGTGTAGGGTCTCCCGCTTGGGTGGGGGTTGGACTAGATGACCTACAAGGTTCCTTCCAACTCTGATTATCTGTTTATCTGACCATTGCTGAAGAATTTTGGGCTTGGAAGAACCTCATTTAGAGCTAAACTAGTTAACCAGCTAGTTAAGGGCCTGGAGAATAGAGTTCCTGATAGTTTTCCAACGTCAAAAGTGTTGTATTTCAACAGCTCCTGTATTGTAGCGGACTTCCTGCCTTCTGCCCTAATCTAAAAAATATCTGAGCAGTGCCAGGGAAAAAAAATCACTTTGATGAGATAGTTAATCAAAATGACTCACAATACAAGCCAGCAGATTTTTGCTGGAAGCTCCTTGCTTGGCCCTGGGACTGCAGTGAAGCTGGGATCCTATCTGAATTTGTAGAAAGCAGACTGGATTCCAACGATCGGTCGCCTCTCGTGGGGGCCGTGTGTTCTACTTGCCTCTTAAGAAAGATGACGGATCCCTTCCATGCTTGGTGACCTAACAGCTTGATTGACATGGCTGATAATATGATCCACCACATATCCGTGGCAGAGACTGCCCTTTTGGGGGGTAAACGATACCAACTTTTAAGAAAGAGGCCAGATGTAAGATTTTCTTTCCCTTGGACAATGGAGAATGCATTCACGCTGCCCTGCCTGCATTCATCTGAATGCTGCCTTTGATTCTATGGAAATTTGATGAACTCTGGGCGTAACGCCCAAACATTAATCTTTGTGGTTGATCTTACTCCTTGGCAACACGTCAGTCAAAATCCGTTCGGAAGCTTGGAATTGCTTGTCGGGGAAATCTTTGCACAAAAGTGTGTGTGTGTGGCTCCTGGTCTTTCGGCTGTAGAAGAAGCCACGAGGTCCTATTTGAGACAGACACCTTCCTCTTTTCCTTCTTCCATTTGGATGGGCGCGCAAGTAGGCAGGTTTCAGGCCGTGTGGGAAACGGGCAGGGCAAAAAAGAATTACGCGCAGGAGATGCACAAAAGAAAACTCGGGATCCTCACTGTATGCATGGAGAGACTTTGCTCTAGGCTGCGTCCACAGAGGGATGGAAATTAAGATCACGGGAAGTGTTAACCCCACTTTATAACGCCTTGCTTAAGACCACGCTTGGAATGCTGCCTCCGGTTTTGGTCGCCACGATGTAAAAAAGATGTTGAGACTCTAGAAAAGAGCGTAGAGAAGAGCAACAAAGAGGATTAGGGGGCTGGAGGCTAAAACACAGGAAGAACGGTTGCTGCAATTGGGTTTGTCTAGTTTAATGAAAATAAGGACTAGGAGAGACATGGTGGCAGTCTTCCAATATCTGAGGGGTTGCCCCAAAGAAGATGGAGCCAAGCTATTCTCCAAAGCACCTGAGGACAGGACAAGAAGCAATGGGTGGAAGCTAATCGAGGAGAGAAGCAACCTAGAACTGAAGAGAAATTCCCTGACGGTTAGAACAATTAATCAGTGGGACAACTTGCCTCCAAAAGTTGTGAATGCTCCAACCCTGGAAGTTTTTAAGAAGAGATTGGACAACCATTTGTCTGAAGTGGTGTTAGGGATTCCTGCCTAGGCTGTGGGTTGGACTAGACTAGAGGATTCCTAAAGTTCCTTTCACCTCTGTTTATTCTATTCTATTCTATTCTATTCTATTCTATTCTATTCTATTCTATTCTATTCTATTCTATTCTATTCTATTCTAGCCTAGCCTAGCCTAGCCTAGCCTAGCCTAGCCTAGCCTAGCCTAGCCTAGCCTAGCCTAGCCTAGCCTGTTCTTCATTCCATTATTCTCTTCTCTTCTCTTCTCTTCTCTTCTCTTCTCTTCTCTTCTCTTCTCCTCTCTTCTCTTCTCTTCTCTTCTCTTCTCTTCTCTTCTCTTCTCTTCTCTTCTCTTCTCTTCTCTTCTCCTATTCTGCATTCTGTTCTACTCTACTCTATCCTCGCACGTAACTCCACAGTCCATGATTGCCGTGAGTGGATTGCAGGGTGTGATTATGGTCCTAGCCTCATCTCGCTGAATTATTTCTTTCTCATACACCATTTTTTCGAGGGGGTTGGGGCAACGATTTGTTTTACCATTCGGAGTGTGAATTGCCTGGAAAGGATGGCTAAGGAAGGTAGATCAGCAAACCATGTTGTTTTTTTTATAAAAAAAAAACGGGTCTTCATTCATCCAGGTTCTTGTCCCTTTCGTGATGGGCAAAAAAAGCCAAAACTTTTAACACCTTGCATTTGTCTCCTGAAACATCTTATGTTCTTCTCCTATCACAATAATAAAAATAAATAAATAACGGAAGCGTGTTTTTTCCCCTCCGCCTTTTCTTCATCCCGCAGGGTTTTCCGGGTGAGATGGGGGAACGTGGACCACCAGGTATTGATGGAAACCCGGTAAGTTGGCAGAACTTTGTTCTTGTAGGTTTGGGATTGGCTGTTCCCGACCTAGGCTTCCCAAAATCGCAAAGCGGACCCCTCATCCCGACAAAACCCCTTATATTTAGGCTGAAGTGAATTCCTCTCGTTTCTCGCATCCAGCAAAATCCCGGCAAACAGTTTTTCGAGGGTGAATTGCAACCACAGCCCTTATTAGGCTTGGAGAGTTGCCAGGCCGGTAGCTTTCAAACGCCACGCTGTAGCAGAAAATACTTGGCAAGGAGTCACAAGCAAATCTTCACCCTAATTAAATGAACTAATGGTCTCCTGCAAACACCCCTCCCCTCTTTATTCCCTGTGGGAGGGGCCATTCACCGTCCACCTGTAGCTTTATTCCCGAGTTGACCCTTGTTCCTTAACTGTTCCCTTCTCGTGGCAGCTCTGTGCATGCGCACACTGATAACAGGCTCCAGCTGTTCATCTTCCCCACTAATCTGCAACTCCAAAGGCAGCTGATGACTGTCAGACAACCCTGGCCCCATCTCTGCCTCCTACGTAGAGCCCTCATCAGAGCTTTCCCCAGACTCCAGGACTGGCCCATGTTCGTCCCCAACCTCCTCACTGTTTGAGTCTGCCGTCAGCTCCGCTGGCCACTGGTAGGCCATAACATTGGCCTCCTACTTGAACGTATCATCTTCCATTAAGCAGTGCTTCATTAAACAGGGTGTCTCTGTGCTATTGCAATCAAAATGTGCAATCAGAATATTCGTTACATTGATAATAATTCTCTAATCTTACAATAATCAATCAATAATCAATAATCAATCAATAATAATAATCAATAATCAATCTGCATTATAACTCTATTCATTTTTCCCTCTTAACATATCTTCTAATGAAAATATAATATATCTGTATCTATATCTATATCTATAGCTTTTATATATATAAAAGCGAAATACCACTCACGCATCATCACAAAATCTCCAGAACTGTAAAGCCTACAAACTTGAAATTTGGCCTGTATGTTCCTCTCGGCTCCCCACCTGAAAAGAAATCTCTTCCAAATGCAAAACACGAGCAGAGGAGAGGAATTTCAATTTTAGTTTCACAGCACCAAGCAGCTTTAGTACAGAACAGTTGAGCTAAGCCATGCCCAGGCTCCTTGCTGTCTCCTTCTTGCTCACACAGCAAATACTGCTTCAATTTCCAAACAGCCCTCAACTCTCCCACACACTGACAGGACTCTAGCCAGATGAATACTGATGGATGCTGGCAGGCAGAGGCAGAATCCCCCCCTTATTTTCCTCCCTAGTATTAGATATAATAATCTTAATCATATTAATCATCATCATCATATTGTTTACATCTCTATCCTAACGTATATTCTTTATTTCACTAATCTCCATTTATTTCTCACTTCTATTTTTATTCTCCAACCCTCCGCTGGAATGTTTTAAAGAAGAGATTTGGACAACCATTTGTCTGAAATGCTGTAAGGTTTCCTGCCTGAGCAGTGGGGTCAGGCTAGAAGATCTCCAAGGTCCCTTCCAAGTGTTATTCTCTCATAAAAGATTTAGAGTCCAGGTTTCCCTAATGCATGGAGGGCTGTGATTTTCTGATAAGATTGACCTGTATATCTTAACAAACCCATCCAATGGACGGGTCCTTGGAGATCATGGATCCTTGGAGATCAGCCACCTCTGGGGGCCCCAGTTTCCCGTTTCTGCTCAGATGTGTGTAGATATTAATGTAAATATCACCACACACTTTCTCTTTTAGTACACATTTCTTTAATAGAGTTCTTGGCTATGTAAATTCCCCTTCTGCGAGCTTTTAAAAAATGCATTTTCCCCCTCAGGCTAAGCTCACTTTTATTTCAGCCGGCCATTTAAAAAAAAAAAACATACATTCTTTTTCAAATGCATATTTTATAAAGATATAAAAGGTTTATAAAGGATGGCTTTCTCCTTTTTTTAAAAAAAAATGCAGATTTTTGAGTAGAGGGAAAGGGACTCTATTGGATGCCATTTCACGGTATTGTCTCCTGTTCCTCGTGAATTAAAACAACAACAACAAATGCCGGCAGAGGTTTGGGCCGAAGGAAGACGATCAAAAGATAAGAGGTCGAAAATCAAAAGATGGGAGCCTAAGGCTTGGTTGGATTGGGAAGAGCTCAGTTGAGTGGTTGGTTGTGTTCAACTTCATCACTGGAGGCTTTCAAGAAGAGACTAGACTGCCATCTGTCAGAAATGGTGTAGGATCTCCTGCTTGGGTGGGGTGAGGGGGTTGGACTAGATGACCTACAAGGCCCCTTCCAGCTCTATTCTGATTGAGTGATCGAATTTGAAAGCGTGGTAGCCTCCGTTTTGCCATCCAGATGTCTCCAGCTGTTGAGCTTAGAAGCCAGAAGATATTGCTCCCAAAGATAATCCTGGAATTTTTCACATTGAAAAAATTACATTGATAATAATAATAATAATAATAATAATAATAATAATAATAATAATAATTTATTTGCGGTCACAGACCAAAACACAAGTACAACAAAAGAAGAACATGGGAAAATTAGTCACGAACAATTGGTCACCAAAAACTTGACTAAGGGTTACAGCGTTCTCCTCTGATGGTTACAGCTCTTAAGAAAAATTTGGAAACCTGAGAAGTGATGTATGAGGAGCCATCCCCTAGACCAGAGGTCTCATTCTCGCGGCCCGCAGGACGATATCCTGTGGCCCCCACCGTGATATGAAAGTATAATATCACCCAGCCTCTGCCTCCAGCGGCCCCCAGGTAAATTGTGTTTGAGACCCCTGCCCTAGACAATATAAGAACTAATTACTAACATTGAAAAAAAAAATAACAAAGGATATGGATAACTGAATATGATTGACGCAGGCTTTGGAAGCCAGTCAGTTCCACTGAAGGATTTCCATCAGGATTCAAAACCACGCGATCTTCTTGAGATAGGCCTGTCCCAGAGTAGATTTTTTTTCCCCCACACCAACTTCCATGGACGTTTTTCCACCAACCGACCACAGAAGTTAATAATTAGGGTGTGGAGGCCACAAACCTGGATCTGTTCACGGGAGGCCAGATGCTCCCCTGATTTCAAATATAGAACATTCCGTGGGGAACGTAATCTTAAATCAACCACGATGATTTGGAATTTCTGTTCCTTTCCCCAATTTCATAGTTTCCAAAAATCAGATTTTCCCCTGAAACATGCTGGGTTCATTTTTTTTTTTAAAAAAAGGGAATAATCCAACCCAGATCTTGAGGTCACTTTTTGAAAGATTTCTTTGAGAAAACAGGAACTTCTCAGTCAGCTGGAAACTTTGCCTGAACCTTCAGTGGTGAGAATTCTTGGTTTTTTTTCGTGGATTTCCCAGTAAAAACAGAAGGTCTCAGCTTGTTTGAAAAGCAGGGATGATGAAGAAGAAGATGTCCAGTCCCTGAGGGAACAAATTCCAGGAGAGGAACGTTGATAGATCCGAGTCTGAATTTCCAGGAAATACTAGAACATAGAATCATAGGCTGCAAGGGACATCAGAGGTCTTCTAGTCCAACTCCCTGGTCAAGTCAGGAGAACTTATACCACCCTAATCAAATGGTTGTCAGGTCTATTTTTGAAAACCTCCAGTGATAGAGAACACCCAACAGGAGGAAAACTGTTCATCCATCCATCCAACTGTCCATCTATCCTTCCACCCACCAGCCATCTATTTTTCCTTCCATCACCCAACCATCCATCCATGCATCCATCTACCTGTCCATTCATTCACCTGTCCACCCACCGACCCATCCATCCACGCATCCATCATACATACATCCATTCACCCACCCGTCCATCATCCATTCACCCATCCTTCCACCAAACAACCATCCACCCACCCATCCATTCATTCATCCATTCATTCATCTATCCATCCGTCCACTCATCCATGCATCCATTAATGCATCCATCCTTCCACCCACCAGCCATCTATCTATCCTTCCATCATTCAACCACCCATCCACCCATCCATCCACCCATCCATTCATTCACCCACCCATTCACCTGTCCATCCACCCATCCATCACACATCCATCCGTTCAACCACCCATCCATCATCCATCCATCCATCCATCCTTCAATTCATCCACCCTTCCACCCACCAGCCATCTATCCTTCTATCACACAACCATCCACCCATCCATCCATTCACCCATCCATCCATTCATTCATCTATCCACCCGTCCACCCATCCATCCTCCATCCATCCATCCATTCACCCGTCCACCCATCCACCCCAACCCATCCAGAGTTAGCATCTAACCAGCCCTAGCAAGCAAGATACCAACTTTGAGATCATAACGCTCTTCTCTTGAGGGTGGACACAGAAGGTTGGCCACGTCTACTCAGTTTGAGGACAAGGGAGTCATGGATGTTGCTTTTCCCAAGTCCATTCAGGGACCAAACATTTCATTTAAAGCCCACTGCCTATTTCCACTTCTCCTAGAAGATTATGTCCGTGTCAAAGCAATTCCCTCCTTCTCATCCTTGGATTGTATCCATTGAGGTTAACAGTCAAGTAAAAACAGAAACTGGTGGGAACAAGGAGAAAGCGAGATACTTATCAGGCCTTTATTTTCATGGGTTTGATTATCTGGCTTCCTTAAGGTTGTATTCATGCACACACATTCTTTTGCACTTTTTTAAAGGAAGCATTTTCAGAACTTCTTGGACAGCTTTGTTGTTCAAACTTTTCTCTAACGGATGGAGCTTTTTCTATCTACCCCACCCCCCAATATATATATGTATACATATATGTATATATATGTATATATATATATATGTATGTAGTTATGTACATGCGCTCGCTTCCCTAGAGTCACGGATGCCAGTTTCTCCAGCTGAAATCCATCTGTTTTATGTAACTAACCACAATATGTGTTTACATGCAATTTTGTTTTGTGAGAGTGTGTGTGTATGTGTGTCTAAGCATATATTGGATGTAAGGAGTGGAATGACATCGCTCTTCTCTCTCTCTTTATGTTTGAATTCCCTTTCCCTTCCCTCCCCCCCCCCCGCTCGGATAATATAAGGTCTCCTGCCTTGGGGAGGGGGCTGGACTAGAAGACCTCCAAGGTCCCTTCCAACCATATGATTCTATGACCCTTCTCCATTTTCTCCTCCTCCTCTTCCTCCTCCTCCCCTTCTCCTCCTCTTCCCCCTCCCCCTCTTCTTCTTCCCACCTTGAGATCCTTCCCCCTCCCCCTCTTCCTTTCCTCCTCCTCCTCTTCCTCCCCTTCTCCTCCTTCTCCTCCTCTTCCTCTTCCTCCTCCCCCCTCCTCCTCCTCTTCCTCCCCTCCTCCTCCTCTTCTCTTCCTCCTCCTCCTCTTCCTCTTCCTCCTCCTCCCCTTCTCCTCCTCTTCTCTCTCCCCCTCTTCTTCTTCCCACCTTGAGATCCCTCCTCCTTTCCTCCTCCTCCTCCTCCTTTCCTCCCCTTCTCCTCCTCCTCTTCTCCTCCTCTTCCCCCTCCCCCTCTTCTTCCCACCTTGAGATCCTTCCCCCTCCCCCCCTCCTTTCCTCCTCCTCCTCCTCCTCCTCTCCTCCTCCTCCTCCTTCTCCTCCTCTTCCCCCCTCCTCCTCTTTTTCTTCCCCCCTTGAGATCCCTCCCCCCTCCTCTTCCTCCTCCTCCTCCTCTTCCTTCCTCCTCCCCCTTCCTCTCCCCCTTCTCTCCTACTCCTTCCCAGTGGAGGAGCTGGGGGGGAACCACTTTCAGTCTCTTCATCACTTAGCTGGCACGGGTCCGAGCGAGCCATCTGGGCTTTGCAAAGCTCTCCTTGTTGCCGCTGCTGCTGTTCCCGCATTTCTGCTGGCAGGAAGAGCTCCTCCCCGCTCCCCAGCCAACCGGGGACGGTGGGCTCCCGGCTCTCTTCCCACACCTCTTCCCGCAAAGAGCCCACTAACCGAGTTTCATCTTTCTTTCTGTTTAGGGAGACTTAGGAGCTCTTGGTCCCCCTGGAGTCCCCGGCCTTCTTGTAAGTACCGGGAAAAAAAAGTCAGGCGATGCTTTTATCCCCCCCCCCCCCCGCTCTTTTGAAAGAACAATAAAGCTACTATGCATTTATTTAGCAGCTGGGGTGAAAGGAGGAGCTGGTGCAGGACGATAAGCAAAACTGCCTCTCTCCTGAATCAAAGATTAGCCAGGGTAGGTGCCCAGTTCTTGCAAACAGAAGCAAGGCCCTATGACTCCCCTGTATCTGGGCCGCTGCACCGCCATTGGGGGCTTTTTTGTGGGGTGCAGGAGAGAAATTTCCTTTTGGAAGTGCCGAAAATCCATTGCTCCCCTCCCAAAACTTGGGGCTAGGCGTTAGTCCCTCCCGTGAAGCCTTCCCGCGGGCAGGAATTGAACAGGTCAAGCTTCTGACACTTGGTGAGTTGGAAACACACACACACACACACACACACACACACACACACATCCTGTTGTGTGGTCCGGTGTTGTATAAACAATGCTGCGTGGTTTTTTTTTGTTGTTGTTGTTGTTTCTGGAGTGGAGAAAGGGAGAGAGTCTGTCTGGAAGCGGAGTGGAGGTGAAGATCCAAGATAGAGAAAATTGCAGATCGGTCACCATCGCTTTCTGATTAAGGAGCGGAGAGGAGAACCCCAAGGAACAGGAGGCTAAAAATAAATGTCACTTCCAGGCCCGAACTGGGCGACAACAGCTGTATGCTGGATTTGAACTGGAAACCTCACAAATGACAACCTCCAGCCTCGGCGCGTTCCTAAGACTTCGCGATCCATTTGTAGGTTCACAGTCTACCCTTGGTGAGCCCCTCATGGCGGATCCAAGCGGCAGACCATCTTTTGGATGGTTTAACATTAACTCACTGGGTTAGATAAAAGGGACGCGGTGGCTCAGTGGCTAAGACGCTGCGCTTGTCGATTAGACAAGGTCGGCAGTTCAGCGGTTCGACCCCCCAGCACCGCATCATGGAGTGAGCTCCCATGACTGGTCCCAGCTTCTGCTAACCTAGCAGTTTGAAAGCGTGTAAACCATCTGCCCTATACCCAAAATGGCTGTCCAATCTCATCTTGAAAACCTCCAGTGATGAAGCGCCAACAACTTCTGGTGGCAAGCTGTTCCACTGGTTAATTGTTCTCACTGTCAAGAAATTTCCCCTTATTCTAGGTTGCTTCTCTCCTTGATTAGTTGACTATGATTAGTTCATCAGCTATATCGTTCTTCCCAAAATCAAGTGCTCTAACTCAAGCTTTGCATGGATAATCTGAACATCTCCAGAGTGTGTCCCATCTCTCCCTGGAAAATATTTAGACCTTCATCGCCATACTCTCAACCAGTTGAGTTCCCCATATTTCCTCCCCTTGAAGCTGAGTATCCCACTGGCTGTGGTTCAACTTCTATCTTTCCACACGGGCATTCACTATTGTTTGATCAGGCCATGTGCTATAACCTGAGCCCACTTGTTTCTATTCCGGCTAATTCATCCTGGCCAGCTGTGTGAAGCCAACTCTTTTCCAAGAAGGCCTCTGTGAAGAGTTGCACGAAGAAGGGATCTGTTCTTCAGAAGGGTCCAACTCAGTGTACAGCCATGTGATGTGTACAGCCAACTCAGTGTACGCCTTCCAGCCATGTGATGTCCCCGTCAGAGAGTATCCTGTTCCTTCATCCCTACTTGGAGGCAATCTGAGGACTTAGTCGATGTGCTCCAGACTCTGCGAAATTTCTGAATGTCAAAGACAACCTTTCTTGTCTTTGACATTGTCTTGTACATAAATTGCTTCTATGTACGTGAGTGTGTAAAAAAACAAGAGATTGCTTTGGTATTAAATCTGTGGAACTTTGCAGCATTGTTCATACACTGTAGATCCACAAAAGGGCCATTGCTTTGTAGCGTGAGACAACCTACAATCGACCTAGGTTTCCACCTCCAAAAGATTTATCCTAGAAAATAAAGGGAAGAGGTAGCTCTTGAAGGCACCAGAAGGTGTTTCTGGCTATCTTCCAACCTAAACCTCTTCTCTCTCACCAGGGTGATGTAGGTGTTCTTGGAGAAATGGGGTTCCCTGGACCAAAAGGACTAAAGGTGAGTAGAAGAAGTCCTTTTTCTCAGTAGACTCCAGATCTCCTCTTCAGGAGAACTTCAGGAGAACTTCAAGAGACTCAGCGGTTGAACCACATAAATAATAGGAGTGATAACCTGAAGAGGAATAGCAAGGGAAATCCAGGGCTACTTTTAGCAAGGATGACCTACATTCCAATGTCATGTTTCCAAAATCCAGCCTACCAGTTTTAATTTTGGTGGTGTTCCAGGCCAGCTGGTTAGATCTGAACTTTCCCCATGATTAGATGAAAGCCTTTTCCTCTTTTAAGTTTCCTTCCTTGTGGAAGGAGGACTTCCAGAAAGAAGGTTATACGAGATTCTTTCTCTGTTTTTTTTCAAATCAGGGGTTGATGGGAAATCCAGGAGAACATGGACTGAAAGGTGATAAGGTGATCTGAATATTCCCTTATTGTTTGTTGTGATTTCTTTGCATGCCGAAGCTTGTTGTCGTCCCATAGTTCTCTTCTCTTCTCTTCTCTTCTCTTCTCTTCTCTTCTCTTCTCTTCTCCTCTCCTCTCTTCTCCTCTCCTCTCCTCTCCCCTTCTCCCTCTCCCTCTCCCCCCCCCTCCTCCTCCTCCTCCTCCTCCTCCTCCTCCTCTCCCCTTAATTGCCCTCCACTTTCTTTCCAGAGCTACAGCACGGAACTGCAAGTTTTCTACAACTAATATACTCTGGACTGTTCAACAACAGTTGGTGGCAAAAATGAGGGGGCGGGCGGAACAGAAGTTTGGGGAGAAAAACCTGGCCTTTACCTCTACAGATGCGTCTACTTGGTTAAGTGGCTCCTGTGGTTGTGGCTGATCAGACAAGTGCAAGCCATGTGGGGAGCCACCAGAGTGTCAACCTCTGGGCTGGGCCAAGCTCAAGATTCTCAGGGCACGCAGAAGTTCTCAGGATACACGGAGGTCTTCTGGAATCCCCTTTGTTCTTGGTTTCCAACCCAATTGGGTTGGAACGGTTGAGGTCAGACATCCTTCCTCCTTCAGCAAGAAGTCCGGGTGGCATCTGAAACTTCCCGTCTTGCTTCAGATGGAGCAAGGCATGGCGATCCGAGACCCGCTCTGTTGCCAGGGGACTCAGCCCGTCTTGAAATATTAACTCAAATCAGATGAAAAGGCTGGATGGTAACTTATTCCATCTGCTGTGTCTTGCTGACTTGCAAAAGCTGGAGGAGGAGGAGGAGGAGGAGGAGGAGGAGGAGGAGGAGGAGGGGGAGGAGGAGGAGGAGGAGGAGGGGGAGGGGGGGGGGGAGGAGGAGGAGGAGAGGAGGAGGAGGAGGAGGAGGAATGTTGTCCACCGGTTGGCGACCGCTGATCTAGAAGTTCTTATAAATCCTGTCCGCATTGCACCTTTCACTGTTGTGCATTTTTGAGGATAAATAACTCCCAAGTTCCATTCTTCCCGGTTAGTCAACCACCTCCACCTTCATTTACTTCTACAAGATTAATGATACCGGTCGGTTGTCCAAAAATCTAAATTCACTAGACAACACATTCTGAAGAAACGCACCTCATGCAACAGCTATGCCAGCCATGCTCTAATCTTGTTTTTGCCACCAATCCTGGTTGTGGAAAGCTCGAAAAAGCATGCCGTTTCCCTCCATCCTCTAAAATCCCTCTTGAACCCTGGACTTGTGTTGTGTTCTTGGTGTGTTATTTGTTGTAACTTTCTTTGGTGATGTATATCCAGGGTGAGGAAGGGATGGCAGGCATTCCTGGAGAAATTGGTTTCCAAGGGGACAAGGTAAATTCAATTATTTTCTTCTCTCTCTTTCTTTTCTTTCTCCCCCTTTTTTCTTTCTTTCTTTTTCCCTTTCCCTTTCTTTCTCTTCTAATCTTTCTTTCTCATTCTCTCTCTCTTTTTCTTTTTCTCCGTCTCTTTCTCTTTTTTTCTTTTCTTTCTCTCTCTCTTTGTCTCTTTCTCTCTCTGTCTCTGTCTCTCTTTTTCTTTCTATCTCTTTCCCTTTCCCTTTCCCTTTCTCTCTCTTCTAATCTTTCTTTCTCACTCTCTCTCTCTTTCTCTTTTTCTCTGTCTCTTTCTCTTTTTCCTTTCTCTCTTTGTCGCTTTATTTCTCTGTCTCTGTCTCTCTTTTTCTTTCTTTCTCTTTCCCTTTCCCTTTCTCTCTCTTCTAATCTTTATTTCTTTCTCATTCTCTCTCTCTTTCTCTTTTTCTTTTTTCTGTCTTTCTGCCTTTGTCTCTTTCTCTCTCTCTCTGTCTCTCCCTCCCCACCCCCCTATCTCTATATAGACCAAGACTTGATTTTATTTGAATGAATAAAAATGATTTAGGATCTCCGGGCGGGAAAGCAAAATCTGCAACGTTACTGAGTCAGATCTTTCGCAGACAATATCAAAGGTTTGATTTGGCAATTGACACAAATAGCCAAGTCAAGATGTAGAACAATTTAACTTGGGAGTGATTAGTCATTTGATGGACAGGAATCAATGGAAGATTGAGAAATAGACCGAAGGCTACGGTTTGTTAAGAGTATATTGGAACCAAGTTAATTTCTTGGATAGGTAGCTTTACCTATTCTGAAGATTTCTGCTCCCTGTTTTAGGGTAGCCAAGGATTGCCTGGGATCCCAGGATTACGAGGAAAACCAGGCCCAATGGTAAGTAATTGCTTGAGTTTCCCTGGAAGGAATTTGTTGTATTGGTTAGAGTGCGGAGAAGAACATTACTGTGGTCCTTCAGATGTTACTTGGATGCAATTCCTATCGGTGGCAGGATTCTACATTTTTTCCTACTGGTTCTATGAGAGCACGCTTTGCGTACTGCAACTGGTACGCCAGACTGGTCCGAACCAGCTGACTACCACCACCGATTCCTATCAACCATCATTACAGCCATTGGTGAGGAAAGTTCTAATTCAACTCCGGGACATCTTGAGGCACCCTTTAAAAATCGATTGTCCTCTTGAATCTCCATGAAAATGTTTCATAGAAAGACGACACAGTGAGGTCTGGACTCAAATTCCCATTGGGCCACAAAGCTTCTAGGGTAAACCTTGGATTGTCATGAGAGTTAAAGAGAAGCCAAAGAGAGAAGAATTGGAAAGCGTGGTCAAATCCACGGGGGAAAAGAGGGTATCAGTGCTTTCAGGTTTGTTAGCAAACACATTGCAACACACCTGGGGGGAAATGGAAATAAATACTGACTGATATCCATAATTGTTTTGTGGAAAGCAAAGAAGACCTTGGATCTTCTTGAAGTACCAATCAGGATAGAGGACCTCATGTCCACTGGACCTCATGGATGCCGCTATGGTGATGTTGGGTTAATCATTAATCCCATGGGTTGTCATGGTAGAGAAAACTGAATAGGGAGTGGTGTGTTGATTGCTTTGATCTTCTGGAGAAGATATAGAATGGAAATCAGATGAATGAATGGATCAATGAATGAATGAATGAATGAATGAATGAATGAATGAATGAATGAATCAACATGGCCAATGGAAAAACTAGGAGATGGTTAGCAATATCTGGAGATATTATCTTCCATATTTCTTCCTAGCTAGATTAGGTCACCCTCAATGGTCACCCATGTGTTTGTTTCCTGCAGGGAAGAGTTGGTGAAAAAGGCCCAGCTGGAATTCCAGGTTCACCTGGCCCAGAGGTAGGTTCTGTCTCCAATTTGGCTTCTTCTTTTAAGGATCTGTATTATTTAGAGATGCGTAAAATATCTGAAGGCTGAGTTATTCCCGATTCTGAATATGCCATTCAAAAGGACCCGCTTGAAGGGTGCTGAAATCAGGATGTTTTGAAATCTTTACACCCTGTTCCTCCTCATCTTCACAAAGGTGAAATATTTCTGCTTTACCACTCTTCTCTCCTGTTCAAGAGGAATATCTACATATTTAGATACTTATATATTTGTCTGTCCGTCTCTGTCTCTCTCGTCTATCTATCCATAAAAAGCTTCATTTCTTGAACTCTTCAGTCACCCGTAGAGGCCATTTTGGTTCACTGAGCAAACTTTTTCAGTAACCCCTTATTCGCCACTCTTCAAAGCAGAGACAGATAACCTAATCAGAACTGGAAGGGACCTTGTAGGACAACTAGTCCAACCCCCTGCCCAAGTAGGAGACCCTACACTATTTCTGACCGATGGCAGTCCAATCTCTTCTTGAAAGTCTCAAGTGATGATGTTCCCACAACTTCCGAAGACAACTTCTGTTCCATGGGTTGATTGCTCTCACAATCAGAAAAGTCCTCCTTATTTCCAGGTTGAATCTCTCCTTGATCAGTTTCCATCCATTGTTCCTTTTCTGGCGTTCTGATGCTTTGGAAAATAACTTGACCCCTTCTTTTCTGTGGCAGCCCCTCAAATATTGGATAACTGCTATCCCGTCTCCCCTGGTCCTTCTTTTCACTAGACTAGCCATGCCCAGTTCCTGCAACCATTCTTCATATGTTTTAGCCTCCAGTCCCCACATCATCCTGGTTGCTCTTCTCTGCACTTTTTCTAGAGTCTCAACCTTTTTTATAGTGTGCTGACCAAAACTGGATGCAGTACTCTAAGTGTGGACTTACTAAGGCCTTACAGAGTGGTATTAGTACCTCATTTGATCTTGATTGTATCTCTCTGTTGATGCAATTTAGGATTGCATTAGCTTTTTTGGCTGCCGTTGCATATGGCTAGTCTGGCTCATATTTAGCTGGTTGTCCACTAAGACTCCAAGATCCCTCTCAAAGTTACTGCTGTTAAGCCTGGTTTCACCCAATCTATATGTGTAATTTTGGTTTTTTTCTTGCTTAAGTGTAGGACTTTACTTTTCTCTACACTGAATTTCATTTTGTTAAATATGGCCCAGACTCAGCACCACGAATGCATGTCTGGGTCCAGACAAACCAAGGTGGAAATTAACGGGGAAGTTGGAAGTCTTCCCAGATGGACTTAACCTGTCAGGCTAATTGCATACAATTCCTTCCCTTTGGAATTTAGCAATTCATGCTTAATTCAGCCAGCTCTGGCTTTTTCAGCAAAATATGATGACAACCCTGGCTTATTGCAATAGATAAATCCAGCCAATTCACAACCTCGCAGTGACTTTCCAAGAGGGCTTCATAGGGTTGCATCACACGGCTAATTTACTCACTTGTAAAATACCTAAAATGTCCTAAAATCAAGTCCAGGTCAATTCCTGGCAGTATCTCCAAGCGGGGTGGGAAAAAAACAACAATGGAGAATTAACAATATCTGAGATAGATGGTGAACTGATCCAACTCTACACAGAGTTATTTCCAAGAATAACGTGTTGTGAATACTGAATTCCATCAAAAGGAATCCAGGGCTATTTAAATATTTGGACCTTGTCAACGATGGTTAAAGTAACATCCTATAAACTTGGCAAGAAAGGTGAGGGAGAGGAATAGGAGAAAGAATTGGTTGGCCTCCATCAGTCATGCACAAAACAAATAAATAAATAAATCATTTGCTTTCTAGTTAAAATAAGAGTTTGAAGAGCTCGTGATGAGATCCTGGAATGAGCCGCAGTGAATGAACGATAACTTTTGGCGTGGCGGTTTTAGTGTTTTGCTTTATTTCTGCTTATCAGCCTATCTAATAACTGTGAAAAATTGGGATGAAGTTAAATAAAAAGCTGGTTTTTTTTAAAAAAACAAACCACACCACCATTCCTTTTTTTTTTCTGATGAAAAACCCTCCCGATTTGTTGGGTTTTTTTCCCCCTTTGGGGATCATTCCATTAATCTGGAGTTCTCTATTTTGTTGGCTAGATAATGATAAAGAGATAAAGATAAAGAGATAAAGAGCCGTCCTGTGGTTTAACAGAGTAACAGAGATTGGAAGGGACCTTGTTGGTCATCTAGTCCACAACACACCCAAGCAAGACACCCTCCAGCATTTCTGAGGGATGGCAGTCCAGGTTTATTTGCAAATAAATCTGTAAATGAGATTTCTGTTGCTCAGATTCTTGGCCGGTATAGTTTTTGGCAAGACTGAAAGACCAGAATAGTGATAGATCATCAGAGAGTAATTCTATCTATACAGCTGCTAAGAGTTGATAAAATCCCTTCCAACTCTGTTAATCTGTAATCTAACATTATTAAGGAATTATGTGATGTAAATGCTAGGAATTGGAGCTTCAGGACATCTGAAGATGGCCATTTGGAGATGGCTATAAAAACTCTGGACCCTGGGTTTGATCAGTGGCTTGAAGAAAGTTCTCCACTGCACGTTTAATATAAGGAACTATCAACTTAGACATAGTGGTTTTATGGCATTCTAAATTATGCAGCCTTGCATTGGTCAAGTTCTTGAGAACATAGTTCAAGGGTGGCTTCCAACGTTTTCAAGCCGTTCATTAAGCTGTTCATTAAGAAAAAAAATCATTTCTGGAGCCCCCGGTTAAGAAGCAAAGCTCAAATGATAGAAAATTAGCTGTGCTGGAGCAAACTCCTGTCATGATCCATCGGCTACTAATGGCATCTGAGGTTCAGCAGAACGTGGCTTTGGAAAAACCCTGACTTTGGAATATGAGTTGGGTGTCCTCTTCAGGTATTTCTCTCTCTGGCCATAATGAGAATATATCTGCTGAACAAAGCTCCACGTTGGTGATAGGAAGGGCAACCGGCCATTAACTGCTGTGCTAGCTCCGATCAGATGTCCAGACAAGGGATTACGGGGCCGTTAAATGGTGATGATGAGTTGGGTGTCCTCTTAGAGCTTTAGGAAAAGGAAGGTGGTCCAGCTCAGCCCAACCTCTCCAGTTCCTAAAGAAAGATTGCTTGTCTAGTTTGGAAGATGGTTGAAGATGTTTGTCCCAAAGGCGCTTTATTTTCCCCCAAGAGGCAACTGGACTTCCTTGTTTTTCTTTGAAGATGTTTCGCTTCTCATCCAAGAAGCTTCTTCAGCTCCATAGACATGTTGAAGACATGTTCTTCACTCTGCTTCACTCATGTCCTCCCGTCAGACTTCTGGTATTTTACTAAGGCCTGGAACCTCTCTTGGTTGGATTGCCTTCCCTTAGTCATCTTTCTTCTTTGTTGACCTTGGACTGGACTGGGCCTCCCTTTGTTTCCTTGAGCTGAATGGATTGTGGGCGGAAAAAAAATATAATATGGGTAGGCGTTCCAAAATCATGTGGTCTGCTACGGAGCATGTCATAACCTTTCCCTTCCTCCATGCCAAGCCCACTTCTGCCTTCTGTCAGGCTTGTTAAGCCCTGATTTATATCGCCCTGAGAAAAAGGGGAAGCTGCCACTTCAGAATTTGTGGAGAACCACACACTGGGCTACGAGGCAACGTCCGCTGGCCCCCGTGCGCAACCTTGGTTCAAGGGCCAAGACAAATTGTAATCCACATTTTGGTTCGGTTTCCTGCGACGAACTTTCCCCAGCTTTTCCCTTTAGCTTTTCCCCTCCCCATCGGTTCGCATCCCCGTGAAACCAAAGTACAATGTCAACACAAAGGGAAGTCGGTATCTGGTGCCACCTCTGCTTTCCCAGATCTCTTGTTTCTGCTTCTCCAGGACCATGGGGTCCTTCAGATCTTCCAACAGTGCAAAAATATTTGACTCCATCAATCTTGCTTTGGGTTGTCCTCTTCTTCTCTTTCCTCTTTCTCTCCTTTCAGAGAAGAATCCTATAATGCCTTTCTCGGGGTAGAAAGGTACTATATGTCAGGATTCCGGCAGTTACCCCCATTTAAATCATGAGTCTCGAGTCCAACTTCCAAAACTTCAAAAGGATTTATTGGGAGTTACCATGTCTGGCACTGCCTGGGTGCAGCTGACTCTGAGACACATAATTCATTGTCACCCTTGACCCTGGTTTCCCTCCACTTCTCTGGGTATATCGTAATTCATATTCTCCAATGGGGCACATCCATAGCCAAGAATCATCAATCATGCTCTCCAGTTAGAATTTTGCACAGCAGAAACTTCGGTCACCTAGTTAACTATCTTTGAAAAACTATTTATGGAATGCCCTGTCTCTTTCCAAGCTGCCACACTGCTCCGCCTCCCTTTCTGTTGGCAACTCTAAAAGACCATAAAAATATTTTGAGTTGACACAATAGACTCCTCCAACCAGCTAGGTCTTCTTCATGTAATCTATCCAGACTATGAACCTCAAAAGATCTTATCTACCATAAGTAACAAAGGAAGCAGAGGAAATAGACCACAGCATGTTTTCTAGGCCATTTGGTTGACCTCAGGCTGGACAGCTCCTGAGACAGAAGATAGTCTTTTTCAGTTAGATATGGGACCTCCGTAACTCTGAATGGAGTTGTCCCAGGATGGTCTGTAGGGATTCTCAGTCATCCAAGTCATGGTTGTCCTGAAGGTGCTTTTTTCGAGAGGCAACTGGACTTTCTGTTTTTTTTTCTTTTTGAAGTTGTTTCACTTCTCATCCAAGAAGCTTCTTTAGCTCTGACTGGATGGTGGGGAATGGAAGGATTTATCCAGTAGCAGAAATTTTAAGTAGTTCAGGGAACTGGCAAACACCACCTCTGACTGGAGATTTTACAATATCCTTCCCCTCCAACGCCCACCAAGCCATGCCACAGAACTGGTAGTAAAAAAAATTGAATCTCATCACTTCTGACTGGTGGGGAATGGAAGGATTTATACTCCTTGCAGACAGCTGGTCATTTGCCTCCTTTTAGAGGGTTGTTGAGGCCACTTGGAGGTTTATCTGTGTCCTCAGGGTCAGCTGAGTGGTGCAAATGGTTCTTGCAGTCCCAGGCTGGTCATTTCCCCCATTATTAGGGCGCAGTGGAAGATGAGACTTGAGGAACGGGAGGTAACAGAGTTTAAACTCTCCACATCTGCATTTTCCCCTTTTGACACTTGAATCAGCAATTTTAAATCTGCTTGAGTGAGATCTTGGAAACAGGTTATGCCTTAATGCGAGGAGCCAAATCGTTCCGGCTTAGTTTCGGCCCGGGAGTTGAATATGGTGCTAATTAATCCTTGGTCCTTTGACCAAACGTAAAGTAACCATCCAAGTTAAAACGTTTGGTGGGCCCCTGGAACTTGGCAGGCCCCCTTCTCTCCCTCTCTCTCTCTCCAAAGAGCTGATGCGCCCCCTCCCCTCGCCGGATTCCTGCCTTCTCGCTTATTGTCCTCTCCATTTGATGTTCTCCAGGGCTTCCCAGGAAGCATCGGCCCTCCGGGAGAAAACGGCCCTGAAGGTATTAAGGTGAGGGGGTGCCGCAAAAGGAATGGCTTTGGGTTGGTTTTGGCCGTTGCAAAGGAAAGAGGTAAAGGGAACGGCAAGGGGAGGGACGGAGAGAACCACGGAGATCTCCGTGGAGCGTTCTGGCTGGGCTTTCAGGTTTCGTTTGGATTGTAACGGCTCCAAGAATGGGAGTTTCTTTCCCCATTTCTTTTTCGGTTGTTGTTCTCCCTTCCCCCCACCCACACCCCATACACACACTCCTTTGGGCAAGAGAATTGACATTGGATGCCGTCCCACAGCAGCGCGTGTTGGCAGCGTGCTTTCGCTCCGTGTTTTTGCAGGCCCACCGGGGTCTGTCTGCCTCTCTGTCTGGCTGAGCCTTTCCTCCTTCTGCCCCCTTTGCAGGGAAAGCCTGGTGCGAGAGGTTTGCCTGGTCCCCGAGGAATGCCTGGCCAAGAGGTGAGAGGCTGCTCCCTCCACGATGCGCATCTGTTTCCCTTTTTTATTTATGTGTGTGTGTTTGTGTGTGTGTGTGTATGTATGTGTGTTTTTGTGTATATATATATATATATATATATATA
>NW_020769362.1:1704308-1716719 GCF_900518735.1 Pseudonaja textilis
TTCTCCTCTTCCTCTTCCACCTCCTCCTCTTCCTTTCCTCCTCCTCCCTCCCTTTTCCTCTTCCTCTTCCTCCGCTTCTTCTTCCTCCTCCTCTTCTCCTCTTCCTCCTCCTCTTCCTCTTCTCCTCTTCCTCTACCCCTTCTCTTCCTCCTTCTCCTCCTCTTCTTCCTCCTCCACCCCTTCTCTTCCTCTTCCTCCTCCTTCTCCTCCTCTTCCTCCACCCCTTCTTCTCTTCCTCCTTCTCCTCTTCATCTTCCTCCTCCTCCTCTCCTCCTTTTTCTTTTTTCTTTGTGGTCAATCAGGGAGCTTGACCTAAAGTCAAATTACCATAACTCCACAATCATGTCCTCCAAGCAGGATTAAGCCCCTACTCAGTCATAGCAGCTTCCCCGACCCTGAGAAAACAGTGTTTCTCTTTGATTAGGCCACCTTTGAAGTTTCTCTATGGGCTATTTTAAGGTCATTAACCACGAATGGCCACCTCCTACTGCCCAGCTTTCTGTGAGGGGGTCAGAAATGTGTGGGTTCCTCCATAGAAAAACAAGGAAAGACCCCAGGGCACAATCAGAAAGCACAATCTATCTTGAAGGTTACATCACCCAAACCTAAGATTAGCACTTTAAAGAGATTTAGGCCAAATGTTTGCAATTTCCCCCTGTCCTCCTTTGCCATCCACCCTACAGAAACCAGACTGGGATGAATTAACCATGCAATAGATTAGGAACCTGATAGTCTCAAGGCTCTTTTTAAAACACTGTATCTCAAAAGTGAACCTTAAATTTTCTGGCGTTTTATGCCAAAATTTTCAGGATCCTTTTCACGGCAAATTTAATGCTTCTACCTACAGAATCCACTGTGTGGGGGGCTGGTAATCTGTTTCTCGTTATCTGGGTGAAGAGGTTACTTTGGCTAAATTTGCAATAAAAAAGGTGATCCTTTTCATTGACTTCGCTTTGATGTTGCAGGGTCACCCCGGAATATCAGGAGAAGTTGGGGATCCTGGCCTCCCCGGACCACCAGTAAGTGCCATCATTTTTTCTTTGCAAGAATTTCTTCTCATGCTGTTTTTGATACTCATGAATTTTGTTTGGATTAAGATAGAAAATTCTGCCAGGTATAATTTGGAGCAAACTCAGCTTATGAATTATTGCCATCAAGACGTATAAAAGTGTTGGAAGTTCCCCCTCCCCCCGAGAAAGAAATATTTTAGGGAGTAATATTAAGAGGTACAGTATTATACTGTATTTCCCCAAAGGAGAAATGCTCCAGCCTTTCTTAACAGCTTCAAGTGGAAGCCTCAACTCTTTAGAGATGGATATTTTGTACCGATAAATAAGAAAGACTGGGTCAATCTATTCATACACAAAACTCCTTCAGCCACAGCTCCCACAGCTGATGAGTTTAAGAATTTACACACACACACACACACCAATTCTAAGGATGGGACAGGACCTTTAGGACATAATAGGATTAACCCACCACCATGGAAATAGTAAAAAACACAAGGCTCACTGCACTGCACACACCCCCTGGAGCATCTCAAATGCAAAACCTCAGAAACCCATAAAGATCCATTCGCTCATTCAGCCATTTTGTCAGCCAGAAACATGTGCTACTGTCACCGAAGTTTCTGGAAACCAAATAAACCTTCTTTCCTTGCAGTCAGTCAGCCTCCATTTTATTTCCAGCGCCTTTCTCCCGGCTTGAAACGGGACTGGATTTTTCTTCCCACAAAAATAAACACTTATCAATTTTTTAAAAAATGTTGATTAAGGAAAATGCCCAATGTATTTCCCTAAAGGTTTGTTCAGTTTCTTTTGACTCTACCAAGCAGAGGTTACCTCTGAATGAACTTCACCTGAAAAATTCCATCTCACAAGACCTGATGGTGAGTCCCAACGTATCTGAGAATGTTGTTTCATCATTTTCAAGGGGTCCCCAGGAGTTCGTGGCTCCCCAGGGATAAGAGGACCTAAAGGCCGGCGGGTAAGTGAAATTTACTATATTTTCTGGAGAATTTAGAGCAGAAGCAACACATTTCTAGGATTGCTGATTAGACAACCATCAACGAACTTAAAAGGCATAGCACAGTTTTGTAGCTCTGAACTCTTCCTTTTAGTTCTCTTTTATTTTCCAAGCCTGAGTAGGAGGTGACAACTGCAACTTCAAATGACCCACAATAAAATCCATGAAAGGGATAAAATCATGATTTTTCCAGCTGCAGGAGTTGCTTCTGTTGTGCAGATCTTTTCATGTTTTGCTATGGCCTTCTAGATGTTGAAACCCACTTGTTTGAACACCCTGCTGGAAGCTCCATATTTCATTCAACACAAATCTAGACACGTTCATGAAGAAACGTGGGTTGGGTTAGAGGGAAACAACCATTGGTTGGGATTAAAGCACGCTTCCTGCCAAGCTAGTTGAAAAAAGATTGGTTGGATGAGATTCTTCTGGACAAGTTATTGATTGATGGATGGGCCTTTTGCACAGCCAGTTGTCTTATTTCTTAGTCATTTTTCAGGAAAGGGAGATGCCCAATTCTTTCTTCCTACTAACAGAGCATTGAATAGTTGGGGACTTTCCTCTCCTACTCCCTGTGGCAGGACTAAACTATTTTGGAGGAATGAGTGACGGAGAGGAACCCGGGTCTGTCCAGAAGGGATTCGTGGAAAAATATTCTCCTGCAATTCTTCCGGAGCCAAAATAATCTCTGTCAATGACGCTTACATCTCCAATATTTTGCACCACAAAGAGCTAACGGAGCCAGAAGGAAGCTTCTCTTTGGCTCCTGTTTGCTCTCTCTTTCCCCTTCTCTTTTTCACAATTTTTTTTTCCCTCCCAGTGCCAAGTCTGTATTTCCAGCAGCAACTTCACTGCAACTGCGGGTTTTTTTTCCGGCGACGTCTCTGCCAAACATTCTCCACTGCGTACAGCTCCTGTGCTTGGCTTCCCTTCCAGGAGATCTGGGATGAAACGCTCTGGGGATGAAGCCTGGCGCCGGTGGCAACGTTTTCCAGCTTGCCCTCAACCCAAAAGTTTTGGAAAGTTGGTTTTCCTAAGGTGAAAATCAGACCCAGCGGGGGGGAGGTCTCCTTTGGGGCAGGAGAAAGAGCTGGATTCCAAACAAGCACAATATTCGGTATCCCGGATCCTCAACTCTGCTGTGATCTACAGGAGACCAAGAATGTTGAAGACCTTCACAATTCAGGGAAGACCTTTAAGAATCTGAATGGAGGCCAGGCAAGTTGCTTATAGCCAAACTCCAGATACCACAGTCTTTACATGGGCTTCAATTAATGACCTATTATTTTGAGGAATTAGACCACAAAGGAGGCTGAGCGCTGAAGAATTGATGCTTTCCAGTTGTGGTGTTGGAGAAGACTTGTGAGAGTCTCTTGGACTGTGAGGAGACCCGATCAGTCAGTCCTGAATGAAATCAATCCTGACTGTTCTTTGGAAGGGCAGATCCTGAAGCTGAAGTTCACATACTTTGGCCACCAAATGAGAAGGGAGAACTCCGTGGAGGAGACTCTGATGGTGGGAAAGGCGGAAGGCAAAAGGGGAAGGGAACTGTGATGACCTGGGGCGTGGCACAAAGGCAACACAGTCAGATAATCAGTAGGAGTCCCTTTATTAGCTCCAACTGTGCCCCCAGTGTCCTGGTTACCTTCTGGCTGGAGAAAAACTCTCCCAGGAACAGCCTTTGGCTGCAGAGAATCAAGTCCAAAACATGGTCAACAAAAACTGCAACTATAAGTCCAATCAAGGCAAAATGAGGTAATTAGTTTGGCAGGGCAGGAGAAGGAATTCCAGACTTGAAGGCATGGTCATAATTCAACCCGGTTGGGAGGATGCCAGGAACGCAGATAACCAAAGTCAACACAAGATAAACTCATGTTTGTTCCCAACAGATGCCACGCTCAGCTTGCATCTCTTTTAAACTCTTAATCCCAGGTGTGGCTAATGAAGGGAATCAGGGCCCTTTCCTCCCCTGTAAGCCAGGCAACCCACGTTGCTCCTTTCTCTGTTCCTCCCTGCGTGCCCTAGAATGAAGAGGAGTGGGCCTGGGTCTTCCTCTGAACTCCCTCTCCCTTGTTCTACCTCTCCCCTGCTCTGCCCAGCCAGACTTTGCCCTTCCCCAGTTTCCTCCGCAGCCAAGGAAGCCATTCTCTTGCTCCCTGTCAGCTGTTCATCTTCCTCTTCGGATTCAGACTACGACAGGGGCATGACAGGGACATCAGAGGATGAGATGGTTACATAGGGTCATCAAGGCAATAAATGTCAATTTGGGCAAAGTTCGGGAGACTTTGGAAGACAAGAGAGCCTGGCCGTGAAGAGTCAGACATAACTTAGTGACTGAACAACTGCCACAAAAACAACACTGATAATTCTGAAGGAAAGAATTGGAAGCCTTCCTCCATCGTTCCCAATTCCTCACCAAAAACTGGGGTCTTCTTTTCAATTTTGGAATATCAAATTGAGTTCCTCTGGATGGCTCTCTCTTCCTGACTTGTGGAGAGCTTTCATTCCACATTCATTCTTGATTTGAGTGCATTGTTTTAAGAACTTGGATCTGCTGAGTAGTTACAGGAGACCTCTTAAGCCTCACCAAACGCTCGCTTCCATCTCACGGAGACATTCTCTGCTGTTTTGGGGGAGACGGAAGATGGAGATAAACTGTTTCAACTTCTCCCCTCCAAGTGATACTATAGGGCACTGCACGTCAGAACAACTAGACACAAGGACCGTTTCCATCCCCCCCCGCCCCCAATGCCATCACTCTGCTAAACAACCAATTCCAACATTGACAAACTATCTAAAAAGGCAGTATTGCCATCATTATTCTCATCTTCCCTATTACCTATCCCCTACACCTATATATTACTTATAGCTATACCAAACTATAACTTTGTTGCTTATCACTATTGTTATATGTACATTGAGAGCTTACACATTGAAAACAAATTCCTTGTGTGTCTAATCACATTCGGCCAGTAAAGAATTCTATTCTATTCTATTCTATTCTATTCTATTCTATTCTATTCTATTCTATTCTATTCTATTCTATTCTATTCTATTCTATTCCATGCCATTCCATGCCATTCCATGCCAATTTCTATCCTGTCCTACCCTACCCTACCCTACCCTACCCTACCCTACCCTATCCTATCCTATCGTATTCTTATTCTTATTCTGTGTTCTATTCTCTTTTCTATCCTGTTCTGTTCTATTTCTTTTATTTCTTCTGCCATGAGAGTTTCTTGGATTGCTGCATTGTCCACAGACCACGAAGGATTTATTTATAGCTTTCCATGTCAGTGAAAAACAGCCCAATTGTGATTTTTTTCCAATCCCTGTTCTTTTCTGGAATAGGGTTCCCCTACAGATCAGCCCCGAACTTCGGGGTAATACGGAAAAATTTAAAGTTCTCCTCCTTTGAAGTCCCCTTCCACATTTCCCACAAGTCCCTGGGTCCTTCTGGGCATTGTGGGTAACCAAGATGGCAGGAGGCGAGCTGGAACCAGACCGCTTGAGATCATTCCAATCTATTCTGCTCTTGAATTTCTACTTAACTGTCCCTGGAAGAAAAAAGAATTGCTCAAGTTCCCCCCCCCCCCACACACACACTTCCAATGGACACCCAAACAGCTCTCTTGGTCCCACCCTTTTGTAATTATCTCATGAGAACAAGTCCCTAATTTTATTGACATTACCTCCCCTCCTCTCCTTTTTTTGGTTTTGTTAAGTTTCTGAGGAAAGCCCCTGGCTATAATTTTAGATGCCACAGCTCTCTGCCTGCCCTCTCTGTCTGATCTCACATCCAAAAACATAATTCAAGGCAGAATGGAAAGCTGTTCCTTTCTCTTTCTCTCTTTTCTCTCCCCTCTCTCTTCTCTTCCCCTCTCTTCTCTCCCCTCTCTCTTTTCTCTCCCCTCTCTCTTCTCTCTCTCCTCTCTTTTCCCTTGTCTCTGTCTTCTCTCTTCTCCCCCTCTTCTCTCTCTCTCCTCTCTCTCTTCTCTCTCTCTCTTCTCTCTCTTCTCTCTCTCCCCTCTCCCCCTCTCTCTTTTTTCCCTTCTCTCTCCCTTCTCTCTCTCTCTTCTCTCTCTCTCCTCTTTCTCTCTTTCCCTCTCCTCCCCGCCCACTCTCTCTCGTTTTCTTTCGCCACTGCCTTTGTCACAATTGATCTCACGTTGTGCTGTTTCGGAGCCCTTTCAAAGGCAAGGGGATGACTCAGATTCTGGTTCACATTCAGAAGCCCCAGTGTGATTTACGAGGGTCTCAAATTTAGCAATTATAGTGTTGGAATGGAAAAGAACTCCATGTCAACTTCTGGGGGGTGGTGAGTGTGGAGAAAACACCCAAACCCCAAACTAAAAACAGACATTTTAAAATGACTCTTCTCTCCCGTGACAAAGACGGAACTTGCCTCTCGTTGGGTCTGCATCCTATTTCTTGCATGTTTGCACCAGAGAGGGATGTTTGTTTGTTCGGTCCTTTGCAAATTGTCGTTCGTAATGAGACCCTGATTTTCCTTTCCTTTCCTTTTTTTTTTTTTTATGCAATGATTTTAATCCACCCCCCCGATTAATCCTCACCACATGCGGAAGATCGCACATCCTTCAACACGAGGCCTTGGCTGACACAGTGTGGCCTCAGCACAATTCAACCCATGTGCTCTGGAAAATGTCGCCCAGTTCTTGCAAGATCAGGTTCCCTTTGCTGGATAGAAACCTGGCTGGCAGGATAAGGAACCTGTCAAAAGTGACAGTAATCAGATAAGCTGAAGACATGCCCGGAATCTGGAGAGCTTCTCCTTGTTACTTTGTGCCTTTGGGACCATGGGGAAGGCAGGGTGAAGAAGAAACCATTTGCTGCGAGTTGCTTCTGCTAGAAAGGGTTGTGGCCCGCTTGTAAGCAGGAATGGGCTGTTCGGGGTTCACAGGGGTTCGGGAGGGACTCTGTGCAGTTCAGAGAACTCCCAAATTCCACACACCCTACCCCTCCCCTCCCAGGAGTCCCCATGCAGCCTGTTTTTGGTGCAGGTAAGTGCAGGGTGCACGCGGAGACGCAGGGAATGGGCCTCCTGAAAGTTCAGGAAGGCTGGAAATGGGCCCGTTTTTGGTTTCTAGAAAGCCTCCGGAGTCTGGGGAGGCTGTTTTCACCTTCCTGGATGCTCGAGAAAAGCCTCAGGAGCCCGGGGAGGATGAAAATGCCCCCTGTATCATGCAAGAGGCTGCCACTCCTACCATGGCCGCGGCCACCCAGCAACCGGTAAAGAACCCCTGGTTAAAATTTTTGAAGCCCATCCCTGCCTGCAAGGCATCCATTTCCTCTTCTGGATGGGTTGATTCTCAATTGATTGATCGACATGCCATCCAATGAGGGCCATCTCTTAGTGCCCAATGTGATAGAACTTCTCCTGGAGGATCCTTCTGCTCTTCTAATGGTGACCCCTTTCCTACTGTCATAAAACCCATCTGCCTTGCTCCAGGCCACCTCTTCTTCTATACCTTCAACTTTCCCCTGCATTAAGGGAGCTCTTGCTTATAATTTTACTCATATGATATTCCTGCAGTTGAGTTCTTGACTGAATGAAGAACTACTGGATATCAAGGAGGAAATCGGAAGGAAATGATGAGATGAGAGGCAGTAGGCTTCTGTCCATCAAAATGGACCTGCGAGTCAGAGTTTCGCTTGTTTTAGCAGCCTGGTCTTCTTCTCCCGTGTCCTAAACCATGTCTCTCTCTCTCTCACCCTTCGGCAAACTTGGTCACACATTGATGTTCAGATTACGGTTTGACTCCAAACTTAAACCTGGTCTACAAAACTTGGTTCTGTTTCCTCCTTCACTCCCGGCCAATATGTACATTAATAGTTTGCCCGGTTCTGAAAGCTTGTTGAGATGCCTTCTCCCATCTGGGAGGAAGATCCTGTCTCAGAAACGTTCCAACGGAGAAGTTCAGAAGTTCTTCAAACAATAACTGATATCTCCAGATTTCCTTTTCTTTGGGTAGCATTGTGGCTAAACATTTAGACTTCTGGGTGTCTGGATTCAAAGCCTGTCTTGACCAGGATGATGGACTGTTTCTCCTTCACTCCTCACATAGATAAGAAGGGAACCTTCAGCTTCCAACGTGGAAGCGGAGGATAGAAGTGGAATACTAAACGAATACATAGAAGGAAAAATGGGGACTGTAGGTGCCTTTGAAACGGGACCCCCAGATTCAGTGACAGAAATTCCAATATAAAATAGGAGGATTAAAGTTCTGCTGGGCTTCAGATAAGCTCTAAAATGTGGCAGCATTCTAGACCCACTCAAAATGGGGAAAGAGGTGAAAATCCCCCCTTCTCCCCTTGAGTGACGCTGAGCAGACATTGCACTGCAGCCAAATGAAAATAGACATTAACAATGGCTTATTAACAACCTGGATTAGATTTCTAGCATCAGAGAGGTACCTATCATTAAAAAGATAAAGGTTCCCCTTGCACATATGTGCGAGTGGTTTCTGGCTCTAGAGGGCGGTGCTCATCTCCGTTACAAAGCCAAAGGCCAGCGCTATCTGAAGACGTCTCCGTGGTCATGTGGCCGGCAGGACTAAACACCGCAGGCGCATGGAACGCTGTTACCTTCCCACCAAAGGGGTCCCTATTTTCCTACTTGCATTTTTTACGTGCTTTTGAACTGCTAGATTGGCAGAAGCTGCTGGGACGAGGAACGGGAGCTCACTCTGTTATACGGTGCTAGGGATTCGAACCGCCGAACTGCCAACCTTTCTGATCAACAAGCTCAGCGTCTTAGCCGCTGAGCCACCGCTTCCCTATGGCAGCATTCTAGACCCACTCAAAATGGGAAAATCTTCCCTTGAATGATGCTGAAGAGTCATCGCACTGCATCCAAATGAAAATACACATTAACAATGGCTTATTGACAACCTGGATTAGATTTCTAGTTTCGGAGAGGTACCTATCATTAGACCTTCTGTGATCTTTCCCCCCACACCCCCTGGCATGTAAAGGGTGTGTTTACCTTTGTGACCTGGGTGTGCTTTATTTTCCATCTCTCCAAGGGCGCTCGAGGTCCTGATGGAATGCCAGGTGAAGCAGGGGCCCAAGGTCCAAAGGTGAGTCATGTTCCCCTTTCCCCCAATCAAAAATGCGAAGTCATTCTTGGACATCTGACACAGTTGGCCCGTTGCATTGCTAGAATGCAGAGATTGGATCTTTTCCATGATTCTGGGCCAGATTACAGGAGTAACAGATGGGAAGCATGAATGTCAAATGTCTTTGCTACTCCTGCCATTCTGTGTCTGATGATTAGATTCTGTTGCGAGAAACGGGCCTGGCTAGTCTAGGGAAGAGAAGGATCGGGGAAGACATGATAGCAGTCTTCCAATATTTGAGGGGCTGCCACAGAGAGGAGGGGACCGACCTATTTTCCAAAGGACCAGAAAGCCAGACAAAGAACAATGGATGAAACTGACCAAGGAGAGATTCAACCTGGAAATAAGGAGGAATTTTCTGACAGGGAGAGCAATCAACCAATGGAAGAGAAGTGGTCTTCAGAAGTTGTGGTGGCTTCATCACTGGAGGCTTTGAAGAAGAGACTGGACTGCCATCTGACAGAAATGGTGTAGGGTCTCCTGCTTGGGCAGGGGGTTGGACTAGATGACCTACAAGGTCCCTGTTATTCTGTATTCTCCTGAGACTGAGAGGTGGGCAAAGTAGCTCATGTTTCATTCAGATTTGAATTGCTATTCTCAAGTGCTGTGGAAATCGGGAGGTTCAAATGAATATAAAGATTTATTGCAAGCTAAAGCTCTGTACAAGAATCCGAACTACTAATAGTCAAAGGAAATTAGCAGGAGTTAAAAAAAGGAATTCAAGGTGGGCTGGGCTTAGATCTCTTGTGGGCACGCAAGGACTCATGACTGATGACACGTTCAACCCCTCCATCAGGCTTAGTCTTACAGTCATCATCAGATCAGAGTCTCCAAATCCATTCAGAGAAATCCAATTCAAGGAAGAATCAATCTGATTTGGAAAGTTGGGGGATTTGATTGAGCTTCCTTGATAAGACATAGAACATAGAATCCTAGGGCTGGAAGAGACTTCAGAGGTCTTCTAGTCCACCCTCCTGCTCATGGCAGGAGACCTTATCCCATCTTAGTCAAATGGTTGTCCAGTCCATTTTTGAAAGCCTCCAGCAATGGAGCACCAAGGATGGATCTCGGAATCAATGTGCTACAAAAGCCCCATGAAACAGGAATCCCATCCATGACGCTTCTACAAAACATAGAGAGTTTGGAAGTCTTTCTTCCTTGCCAAACACATAGGCTGAGATTTAGTATTTCCTTCCACACAGACTGAGCACAGACAGAGCCCATGTTCTCAGCGTAGTTTTCCATTTCTCTACATGGACCATTAGGGAGAAAACTGGCTCAAAACTCCTCTCCATGATGCTCCAGTTTGTTGCATACGGGAGTTTTAAATTTTTGCAAGGAGGCAAGGCAAGGAAGAGGGTTCTGGATATTAAATTTGTCCTTTAGGGTCTGGTCAACTGGGAAAATTCCCACACATTTTTCTTTCGCCCCCATCGCCTTTAGTTGCAGAATGGATTTTCTCTTTGGGAGACAAAGACATAGGGCTTGTGAGGTGTAAATGGCCATATGGAAAAAAGTGAAGAAAAATGAACCTTTCTTGCATGTTTTTTTAAAAATAAAACTCTCCCTTTTGTTATGATCTGGTTAACAGGGCCTCCCAGGTAATCCAGGTAAACCAGGACTGGACGGTCAAGAGGTACATTCAGTATTTTTTAAAGCAATTTAAAAGTGGTTGAGATGTTGATGATATCACTGCAGGACTCGCTCTGATCTTCCCCCTGAATTCAAGTCTTTATGTTTGCAGGGAAAGATCGGCGAAATGGGAGAAACCGGATCTCGTGGCTTCCCTGTAAGTGTCTTTGTCTTGCTTCATAACATAATTAATACCCCGTTTCCCCGAAAATACAACCAACCCTGAAAGTAAGTCCTAGCTTGATTTTTTTACACGTGTACACAATATAAGCCCTACCCCCCCCAAAAATAAGCCCTAATTAAGATCCTGCCCATTCCAGAGTGGACAGGTAAAAATTAAACTAGGGTGGGAATGGGAGGGTGGATCCGCCCTACTACTTACCTTTGAACAATTGTAGCCAGGCCTTCGCACACCTCGACACCTGCCTCACTGACCCATTTTTTCGGGCAAGGCTGGCAAGGCTTTCCTAAAGGCTTCTGTTGCTAGTAACCAAGCTCTGGATCGATCCAGAGCTCTGTTATCGGCTGCAGAGTCCTTGCCGGCCACAGAAGAATTTCCTGAAGGCCTCTGACAGCAAAAAGGAGGCCAGGGGCGATGCACGCAAGTGAGGTTAAGTCAGTGGATTGCACCCCTTGAAAATAAGACCCGGTGCCGTTTTTGGTGGCAATATATATAAGACCGGGTCTTATTTTCGGGGAAACACGATATTTTATCAGAGACGGTAGTGGAGAGAATCCATATGAGCTTATTTCCACCATTTATGACTTTGATCCAGGCTAGTAAAGTTGAATTAGGGAAATTTCTCTCCACCTTCCTTGAATTGCCATTTTTTTTTATTTTTTTCCTTCTTCTTTCTTTTCTTCCCTTGGGTTGATTTCTGATTTTCACCCTCATTGAAAAGCTTCTTTCATCCCACTTCTGTATTACTTTGGAATTTTTTTTTTCTTTTAAAGTTCTCATTCAATTTGGTGCCTTTTCCTCCCATTCAGTTTTGCTTTATGCGCAAAAGATTTCAAAAGCAAATTTCCCTGCTGATATAATTAACTTTCCTGCGTTATTTGTAATTATAGTGGTGGCTTTGAAAAGTAATTCTTTTTTTTTTTTTTAACCTCCCCTCTGCTCGGTTATAAAGATGAATTACTTAATTTGGAGAAGTGGAAAACCTGAAGGGCAAATTACATTTGTGAGAGAAGTTGCATCTCGTTTAGAGCTTGGTCTCTTCATTGGCTGGTTTCATTGTAGGGCATCCAAGGATCTTCTGGACCCCAAGGAGCAAAAGGGCCTCCTGGAGACTTGGCAAGTACCACAAATGAACCTCTATTTTTGTTTCCACTCCTGTACACTCTTCAACCCCACTCTTGATTATTCCTATATGAGCAGCTTGGGGAGAAGCCATGTAGAAGAACTTGAGAAATCTTCTTCAAAGGAACCTCAGCACTGTTGCATTTCTTTCTGCTTGGTCCGTTCCCTTAGCATTTTAGCCAAAATGAGGTCTTCTTTGAAGACCTTCTCTGAAGACAAGAAGAGGGCTTCTCTGAAGAAGATGCATTTCTTTCTGCTTGGTCCATTTCCTTAACATTTTGGCCAACATGAGGTCTTCTCTGAAGATGCCAGAAG
>NW_020769362.1:1716729-1738957 GCF_900518735.1 Pseudonaja textilis
CCTTAACATTTTGGCCAACATGAGGTCTTCTCTGAAGATGCCAGAAGATTCCCTTAACATTTTGGCCAACATGAGGTCTTCTCTGAAGATGCCAGAAGATTCCCTTAACATTTTGGCCAAAATGAGGTCTTCTCTTGAACCCAGCACCTACATTTGATTTAATTTGATGAAAAACAATGAAGGAAATGCAGTTTCCTTACGATCAACAGAAATTGGCCATTTGATTGAAAACTTTGGAGGCGGAAGTCAGAAATGATTCTGTGTTATATTGAATCTCCAGGCCATTTCCACCAACTCATCCATCACGTACATTTAAGATTCTGGTCTGCTTCAGCAGAAGGCTTTGTATGTTCTTAACTTTGGGTGCCTGTCTTTTCAGGGACCCCAAGGCTCGCCAGGCCCACCAGGAATTTTGGGAGAAATTGGACATAAGGTAAGGATATGATTTCCACCACCTTCTCATTTTCCTACCGTTTCCTGGAATTTCCTGGAATCCACCCAGCTTTTGGGAATCCCCCAAAAACGGAACTGAAGGAGATGCACCCTGTGTTAGAAAGTCATGGGGGAGAGCTGTTGAGGTAATTCCCCATTAGGAGAATGAGCGCATACAGGGAGACGTATTTGAGATAAGTGTTTGAATAATACACACACAGTACACAGATACACTGTACAGTAAATGTAGGTTTTTACTTCCAGACAGTTTAAGCAAAGTTCAAGATAAGCAGTCCAAAAGTCATTCACAGGTAAATCAGTCAGTTTTTCAATCCAGGGATAATCCAAATATCAAAGTCCAGTGTGAAAAAAACAGTTCAGTATCAGACTTACATTAAATCCAGTAATATCAGTCAATTAGAAGAAATGGAGGAACGGCAATACTTTCCAACAGAAGGAAACAGAGACGGAGACACACTCTCTTCTGAGATTAAGACTAAAACAACCCAGGTTTCTGGCTCCATCTTATGGCCGTTTGAGAAACCACACCCAACTACAGTTTTGCATTTTCTTAAAGATACAGTTTTAAAATGTTTATCCTGGTTTATATATTTCTAACCCAAATAGCTGTTAGGTGACTCATATTCCTAACAAGGGCACAAGATGGTTGATATCAAGAACAGAAGACTTGACAGTTTTGTTATTTTGGAAATGAATGATTTGCTATCCATCTCTTTTTCTCTGGGTACAAAAAGAAGCAACCTCATTGCTCCTTTCTAATATGTTCTGGGTTGGGTATTCTTCTGTATTTATCTTTTCCCCCTCCTCCTTCAGGGACCTCCTGGTGAAGCAGGACAGCGAGGACTTCCGGGAGAACCTGGCATGAAGGTAAAGGAGAGAGAACTTCCCTTCTCTTTAGATGACCAAGACTCTTGCCTCGGTTATGCCAGCTGACACTGGATAGGTTGTGGTTGATGACCAAGGTCATGGCGGTATGAAGGCAGAGGAAGCGGTTTCAGCTTCGTTTATGAGCCAAGATCTGATCCTGGAATTGGATCCTTTTTTGATATACAGCAATAGCACTTGCACTTATATACCACTTCACAGTGCTTTACAGCCCTCTCTAAGAGGTTTACAGCGTCGGCCTTTTACCCCAAACAATCTGAGTCCTCATTTTACGCACCCCGGAAGGATGGAAGGCCCAACCTTGAGCCTGGTGGGATTCGATCTGCCAAATTGCAGACAGGCAACAGGCAGCAGAAGTAGCCTACAGTACTGTACTCTAACCACTGCGCCACCATGGCTGATAGATAGATAGATAGATAGATAGATAGATAGATAGATAGATAGATAGACGGATGATAGGCAGGCAGAGAGAGAGAGAGGCAGGCAGGCAGGCAGGCAGACCAATAGCAATAGCACCTAGTCTTATTTATATACTGCTTTACAATGCTTTACAGCCCCCTTTAAGCAGTTTACAGAGTCAGCCTCTTGCCCTCAACAATCTGGGTCGTCATTTTACTGACCTTGGAAAGGATGGAAGGCTGAGTCAACCTTGAGTCTGGTGAGATTCGAACTGCCAAATTGCAGTCAGCCGGCAGTCAGCAGAAGGAGCCTGCAATACTGCACTCTAACCACTGCGCCACCATGGCTCATCTATAAATCATAGATGGAAAGGAAGGAATGAGGGAAGGAAGAGACGGAGGGAGAAATGAAGGTCGGGAGGATGGATAGGTGGGTGGGTGGGTGGATGCAAGGCAGAGATGCAGGGGAAGGAAGAAAGAGATCACACCTTGCAGTTCATTTGTGAGATTCCATTCCATTCCATTCCATGCAATAAAAATTCCGCTTCCTTCTGACTTCCTGTGCTTTTCTCCTCCAGCTGGTCTGTTTGCTTTGGAAAGCCTTCCAAGACATTGCTGGAGCTACTGTGTCTTCAAACTTTCTGAGGGTCTCTTTCTCTCTCTCTCTCTCTCTTTCATCTCTCTTGGTCCTGCGTGATGTTTATCCACCTCCTCTTTTTACCATCTCAGGAATAAAAAACCTTTTATTTGCCTGGCCTTCCACCTCCACCAACAGACGGAATCCTGGTGAGAAAGTTCGTGTTTCAAACAGGAAGCAATTTTTTTTTTCCCATCTGTAGCAGAAGTCTTCAGTCTTTCTTCTAAAAACTGTGTTTGCTCACGGTTAGGATTAGTGGTACAAGCTGCTCCTTCAAGGAACTGCATTTTGGAGTTCTGTCTTCTTTAAAAGGCAGCATTTGAAGCCAACAATCCATTTTCTACATCTTCTACAATGTTCACAACTTCTCTTTTAGCCAGATGTCCCAAAGGTGCTTTTTTCAAGAGGCAACTGGACTTTGTAGTTTTTTTTAAAAAAAAGACATTTCACTTCTCATTCAAGAAGCTTCTTCAGCTCTGATTGGATGGTGGGGAATGGAAGGTCAGAATCCAGTCAGAGCTGAAGAAGCTTCTTGGATGGGAAGCAAAACGTCTTCAAAGGAAAACCAGAAAGTCCAGTTGCTTCTTGAAAAAGCCCCTTTGGAATAACTTGACCTGGATGATTCTCCATAAATTGAGAATCATGGAAGAATCTCCATAAATTTTTAGTCAGATGATTCCGTCTACCTTCCCGGAATGACTGTACACCCAATTAATTGCCTTCATTTATTTCTGCATTGAACTGATAAATGATTTTGGTCTTATTGCACCCTCCAAACCAGTCTTCAGGACTTATTTGTTGCGATACGGGCAGTTGCATCTTTGCTTTTTTTCACCTGGGATTGTGAGGTTTAGCTTCTTTCTTAGCGTAAGTAGAAGAAGTGAGGACTTTTCAGACTGAAGATCCAGGAACAAGGATGGTATGATTTGACTTGGGTGGAAGTTGGTGTGTGATGCTTGGGCAAACTTTCATTTGCCTTTTTGGACTATCCCTTGCATCCTTGACATTATAGTCTGGAACATTGTCTTATGGATTCTATACCCCTTGTATTATAAGCCCCATTTCTTATGCCTCAAAACTGACTTTCTGATATCCTTCTTGGCAATTGCCAATGGTCATGTCTTCATACATGTTCCTCCCTCTTCTTAACATGTCTTGAAAGCTAACTTCAAAAATCTCTTTTCTTCTAGGGTGATCTTGGTCCACTGGGGATTCCTGGAGAACAAGGACTGGTTGGTCAACGGGTAAGCAGAAAACTATCCTATGATAGCAGCCTTCCAACATCTCAGGGGTTGCCCCAAAGAAGAGGGAGTCAAGCTATTCTCCAAAGCACCAGAGGGCAGGAGAAGAAGCAGTGGGTGGAAACTAACCAAGGAGAGAAGCAAACTTAGAACTAAGGAGAAATTTCCTGACAGTTGGAATAATTAACCAGTGGAACTGCTTGCCTCCAGAAGTTGCGGGAGCTTCATCACTGGAGTTTTTAAAGAAGAGATTGAACAGCCATTTGTATGAAATGGTATAGGGTTTCCTGCCTGAGCAGGGGGTTGGACTAGAAGACCTCCAAGGTCCCTTCCAATTCTATTCTTTTATATGCTATTCTATCCATGTCCCTCTTCCTCTAGCTACATGGATATGTTGACATTTATTGTCCCAATAAAATATATGGATAGTTCTGAAATAACCGTGGGGTCCTCGATGCTCTCTAAGCTTGGTGGTTTGTTTGCAAATGTTTCATGACCCAACTAGGTAACGTCATCGTTGTTAGTGAGTGTGGGGTTTGTTCCCAGGGAGGAGGATGTTACCTACTTGGATAATGAAACGTCTGCAAGGAAGCCACCAAGCTCAGAGATCATCAAGGACTCCACAGTTCAACCCTGAGCTATGTAGATTCTCTTTTACTTGTTCTGAAGTAAGCTCCTTGCTTCTGCCAAATTCGGTTTGCAGGCCAAGAAATGTTAGGATTTTTTTTTTTCCTGGACTTGAAGGGAGGTTAATTTTGAGCACAAGTAGGTTCCAAATGAAAGGTTGGGATTTGCTAATGGTGAATTTGAAGTTCTCGCCAACGGTGAGGGACATCAAGATGCGAGATCAAGTCTTGTTATAAAGGATGGCACCTTCCAATGCCATCATTAGACTCTGAAATAAATACAGCTCATTCAAAGGAAACCAATTTTGAGTGTACAGCAATTCTGGGAAGGTAGAAGAAACTATCTGACCGGCGCAGAAGTTCTAATGATCTTTCCATGTTTCTTACAAGGGAGAACCTGGTCTTGAAGGAGACAGTGGCTTAGAGGGACCAGATGGACTCAAGGTATCTTGCTTTTCTTCCCTTCTTCTGATTTGTTTAGAACCTGGTTCTGTTTCTCTGAATCTCACTTCTCCAAGGTCTTCTCTTGTAGGATGAATCTGAGAAACCACATTTTCTCCTTAGAAGAGTTCCCTCTACAAACTCTGTTTCCTTTTTCGATAGATTCTTGAGATTACAAGAACTCAGTTTTTCCATTCCAGAGGAAAACAACATTCTGCTCAATATTTTTTTTTTTAAAAAAATCCTCTTGTAATGTCATTTCAGCCAAGTATAGAGGGGGGGTGGGTTGAAATGGTTAGAATGCAGCATGGCAGGCTAACTCTGCCGACTGCCAGCAGTTCGATCCCGGCAGCTCAAGGTTGACTCAGCCTTCCATCCTTCCGAGGTCAGTCAAATGAGGACCCAGATTGTTGGGGGCGATATGCTGGCTCTGTAAATCGCTTAGAGAGGGCTGCAAAGCACTGTGAAATGGCGTATAAGTTTAAGGGCTGTAGCTTTTGCTATTCTGCTGTAAGAAGAACACTCAGGATTAGACCAAGAAGAATCCCTTTTTAAGAGAACTCTCTATTTTTGCTTTCTTTTTTTTTTCCTTCCTTCACTTCAGGTGGATTTAATCTGGTGAAGGTCCTCACAGGTAAAAAAAAAACAAAAACTCGGCGTCTCAAGGAGAGCAGAGATCTAACAATGTGTACCTTTTTAAAAGTAAAACATGCAGGAAGTTTTTTTACATCCCATTTTGCTGAGCCTGTAGATCCAGCGGTCAGATCTTCTTTGATTTTATTTTTATTGGTAGAGATGTTCTGGCCATTTCAATCCTTCTTATGTTTCTACGCGCGTGTAAAGGAGAACGTGGTGAATTTCAGAGGACGAGAAAAGCAGCGGCTGTCATCCTTCTTCCCGAACAAATGGAAAAAGTGGGTTACCCATTTGTCTCTTTCAGGGTGACAAAGGACAACCAGGCCCAGACGGGGAACATGGAGACAAAGGGCAAAGTGGGGACCAAGGGAAAGAAGGCCCTCCTGGCGTTCCTGGAATCCCAGGGGTCCGAGTAAGTATGAAAAGTTGTTTGATGTTTCTTCTGTCTTGTTGGACTCACATTGACCGTGGTGGAGATGCCATGCTGTGTTAGACAAATTCCTTGTGTGACCAATGACACTTGGCCAATAAAGAATATTCTCTTCTCCCCTCCCATTCTGTTCTCTTCCATCTTCTCTTCCATTTTCTATTTTATTCCATTCCATTCCTCTACTCTACTCTACTCTACTCTACTCTACTCTACTCTACTCTACTCTACTCTCCTCTCCTCTCCTCTCTCCACTCTCTACTCTACTCTACTCTCTACACTCTACACTCTACACTCTACACTCTACACTCTACTCTCTACTCTACTCTACTCTACTCTACTCTCTACTCTCTACTCTCTACTCTCTACTCTACTCATGTCTCTGGGGCTTTTGTAAGCTTTGCAAAGGGAGATCATGCTAGAAAGACTTGTTTTCAATCCCTAGGGTCAGGTTGAACATGAACTCTGAGGCAATCTTTGCCGGTAAGACAGAGGTTGTATGAAATACAACTCACATCAGCCTACTTTACAAGAGAAGTTATTCGTAGACTGAGCCCAAATGCCGGAAGGTAGATTTATCCTCTCCCGCTCTTCCTATTGAGTTTTATTTTTAAAATTCAACTGATCTCTATTGGTTGGTTTCCTCAGACGTTTTTTTATTTGGGATTGATCTACTGATCTAAACCAGGGTTCTCCAAAGTGGGCAGCATCAACTGTAAGGGTTGATGTTTCCAAGGGGTTGATAAGTATTCCAAGGTCAAAAGGGGTTCATAAATGTCAAGGGGTCAATAAGCAATTGATAAATGATGGAAGCTTAGTTGATTGGGGTTCAATTAATCTTTTGGGGTCTCTTTAGAGCTTCACACCAATCCCTAATTTTGAAGGCTGGCAAGGAGACGGTATTACCTAAAGACAGATGGTCAGCCAGTGGCTTTGACTGGTCAGTATTAGTACTAGTGCCAATAGTTAAAGTATTTATTAAATTATTTTCATATAATAAATATTTGGGGGTCCATGAACAGTCTAAAACTTCACAAAGGGGGCTGATGAGCCAAAGAATTCACCGACCCCTGACCTATCTTTTAAGGTTACACTAAATTTTCCCAAACTCTAAAGTTCCCCTCGCACATCCGTGCTGGTCGTTCCCAGCTCTACGGGGCGGTGTTCATCTCCGTTACAAAGCCGAAGAGCCAGCGCTGTCCGAGGAAGTCTCCGTGGTCATGTGGCCGGCATGACTAAACACCGCAGGCGCATGGAACAGTGTTCCCTTCCTACCAAAGGGGTCCCTATTTTTCTACTTGCATTTTTTACATGCTTTCGAACTACTAGGTTGGCAGAAGCTGGGACAAGGAACGGGAGCTCACTCCATGATGCGGGGGGCGCTAGGGATTCCCAAACTCTACAGCTTGCAAAAACAGAGTTTTTTTTTTCCCAACGGGATACCTTGGCATCCCTGGCTTAACGCTGCCTTCTCGCCTTGTAATCCGATAACCCTGAAGTCCCCATAAAGTAAGCATTGAATTTAGATCTGAATGCAGCTCTTTAGAAATCTAATCTAGATCATGGAAAGCGCCGTTTACGTGAGCAGCAACTCTGGGTGCTTTAAAAAAAAACCCTCAAACTACAGGTTTCCCTCCACTTTTTTTTTCCTTTCCCCCGAAATCCAAGATAAGGAATGCTTCAAAAACATACACGCATACCATTTGAAGTACGACTGAGTTACACAGCCTCATTCAAGACCTTTTTGAATGGAGCCTGTGTCCTCCCTGCCAAACTGAGCAGGGCCGTGGCGTGCGTTAATTTTTATTTTTAAATGCATTAAAAAGAAAGAAAAAAAGAGGAGCCAATATAATTCAGCTGGCTCGTAATGGCTGTCCTTCGCTGTTATTTTTGGAGGGGTTAGGGCTGTGGCCTCCAATTTTAGGAGAGAATGCTGGAAAAAAGCAACGCCTTCAGACTTAGGTTGCAAACGGGCTGAAGTTCCAGGGGTGTCAAATTCGGTTTCATTGAGGGCGGCATCAGGGTTGTGTTTGACCTTGGAGGGGGCGTGGGTTGTGTGGCCAGAGGGGGTGGCATAGCCAGCATGACGTCACTCGTGTGGTGGGCTGAGCACTCTGCCAGCGAAAACAGGCTCCCAAGCTCCGTTTTCAGCTGCGACGGCCTCCCGCAACCGTCTGCCAGCAAAAACGGAGCGCGGGAGGGCCACAGGCCTGATTGAAGCACCACGCAGGCCGGATTTGTCACCCCAGGCCTTGAGTTTGACACCCCTGCGCTAAACCATCAGGACTCCAATGGGGTACGATTGCTGGCGATTTGACGGAGATGTCTACCAGGGTGGGATTCAACCGGTGTAACTACCAGTTACATTTTGCGTGTGCGTGTAAAACATCATTGAGCTGTGCTGCCCGGACAGCTGAAAAGTGCTGCACGCGGGTGCACAGCGTTTGAAAAGCCTCTTTTTTCCTGCTTTTGCAACCTCAGCTGTGCCGTGCAAAGCAGCTGAGGTTGAAAAAGCGGGAAATAAAGGACAGGTAAGAGCCCGGGCGGGCGGGTGGGCCAAACAGCAGCAAACACAGAACCAGTTCGGTGTCTGCTGCTCTTCAGAGCTACCGGTTCTATAGAGCCAAGGCAGAACCGGTAGCATCCCACTCCTGGATGTCTATGTTGTTGTTTTTTAAAGCAAGAACTTGGATCGACCTCATCATTGTTTGTAACTTCTTAACATTCTTCCAGCTAAGTACTCATCAAATGTTGTTACATCTCTAAATAGAAATGATCCTTAGCTCCGTTTGTTGAGAAAGTCGTAGTTTTATTCCATCAAACGTACTGCAGTTTTGTGTCGCCAGGACGGAGAATTGCGTGCCCGAATCCCCAAGTTCAACTCCTCACTCACCCAACTATCCCTCGCTACTCACCCCACGGGAACCAATGAAGCCCATGCAAGATATTTTCAGTCCAAGCTCGGCTTGGTGTGTGGCTTTCTCCTTATTCCAGCTGGATGACCTTGAGGCGATATCTCGACAGGGTTCAATCTCTACTTTCATTCCCCAAGCATCTCCTTCTTCATCCTCCCCCTCTCAAAAGTTCACGGCGGTCTGTCAACAGCATAACAAGTCTGATTTGACAGCAGATAGGAAGCCTTCTCCCTCTCCAACTTGGCTCCTGGGAACTTCATGAGACCATATATGTCGCTTTCTTGGCAGTAAAGCTGGTTTGCCACAGTCTTCCTCAAGAATTTTTTGGAACTTTTGACGCAGTCAACAATCTTGGGCTATCCTGGACATGTGCAAAGATAGTCCTTGACTTGTGATCACAATTGACCCCCAAATTTCTGTCGATAAGAAAGAGATTTGTCGAGTGAATTTTGCCCCATTTTACAACCTCTCCTGCCCAGTGGTGGGATTCCAATTTTTTTTTACTACTGGTTCTGTGGGCGTGGCTTGGTGAGGCTTGGTGGGCATAGCAGGGGAAGGATATACTGCAAAATCCCCATTCCCTCCCCACCCCACTAACCTGCTTTCCAGCTCCATTCTCCTGTGCAGGACAACCAAAGAACACCCAGCTGATCAGCTGGGACTTGGGAGGCAGAGAAGAGATGGGGGTGGGGCCAGTCAGAAGTGGTATGTGCTGGTTCTCCGAACTGCTCAATATTTCCGCTACCGGTTCTCCAGAACCAGTCTGAACCGGCTCAGGACACGCCTCTGCTCCTGCCACATTTGTTAAGTGAACCACTGCAGGTGTTAAAATAGTAACACAGTTGTCCCAAAGGTGCCTTTTCCAAAGGATGAATTGGACTTCAGCTCAGAGATGAAGAAGCTTCTTGGAAGAAGAAGCAAAATGTCTTCAAAGCAAAACGCTGCCTCCTGCAGAAAAGCACCTTTGGGACAACCCTGACCTGGACGAGGCAGAATCTCCATAGATATTTTATAATCCATTTGTTAAGCGAATCTGACTTCCCGCGTTGAGTTTGCTTGTCATAAGGTCGCAAAAGAGGATCGCATGACCCCAGGACATTGTAATCATCATAAATATAAGTCAGTTGCCAAGCCGCTGAATTGTGATCCCCGTGACCATGGTGTGTGTGTGTGTGTGTGTGTTGCAACAGTCAAAAGTGTAAAAAAGTGGTCATATGTCACCTTTTTTTTCAGCGCCGTTGTAATTTTGAATGGTCACTAAATGAACTGTTGTAAGTTGAGGCCTGCCTGTATGCTGCTGGATCTGTAGTAGGTTCGTGGAGGTTGCTTTTTGCAAACGTGTCTTCTCCTTCAGCTGCTTGTCCTTTGCGGTCTCATCCACGCTTTTCTTTTCCCACTTTTGAAGTCTTTTTTTTTTTTTTTCCTTTCTGGTTTCCCAATTCCGTCCTTGCTTTTTCAGGGATCGGGCCGCAGATTCCACCTCCGATCCATCTCTTCTCCCGAACCGTTTCCTTCTGCCTGGATTCCCGTGGAGAATCTGGAGCCAGAAATGGCTTACAATGGGATGGCTGTGGCTTTTGTGGCCGTTCTTCTTCCTTACGATCCAAACCCTGGAGAGAGATTTGATCCGCAAACCTGGTTAGAGAAGGAAGGAGAAAAAGAGGGAAGAAAAGGGTGGGGGAACTAGGACAGATTAAGGAGGCATGAAGTAGAGGAATGGAATAATGGAGGAAGAACATACAAGGAGGAGAAGAATTAGGGAGGGGATGGGTTGGACTAAGTTCCCTTCCAACTCCATTCTGATTGATTGGTTGAGTGGAAGACAAGTAGAGAAGAAATGAAGGTTTTGAGGAGGAAGGAGCTGAGAACCTGGAGGTCACACAGAAGGTAGGATGGACCTTTGCAGGAGAAACCATGGAGAGACGATGACCTCTGCTGGATGGTCATCCTGCCTGTCTTCACTGGGCTCCATCCTCTGCAGAATCTTCAGCAGACAATCATGTTCATTTGTGTTGGTCAAGACCAACCGAAGAGCTCATTCTGCATCCATCAGTGCTAGCTTGCCTGCTGCTGGAGGCAGCCCACTAGGAGCTAGGCTGAAACACTTGCCTATACATTTTATTTTTATTTATTGATTTGTTTTGATTTGTCAATCGCTTACAAGATGATAGGTATAAGAATAAACATGAGTATGAATACAAGAAGTTGATACGAATAAATGGGGACAATAGCACAGGGACGGTAGGTACAATTGCGTGCTTATGCACGCCCCTTGCAGACCTCTTAGGTGAGGTCGATAGTGGTTAGTTTGAGGTTAAAGGAGTGGAGGTTAGAGGATGTAACAACAGAGTCAGGTAGTGCATTCCAGGCATTGACCACTCTGTTGCTGAAGTCGTACTTTCTGCAATCGAGTTTGAAGTCGTTTACCTTGAGTTTGCATCTGTTGTGTGCTCTTGTATTGTTGCGGTTGAAGTTGAAGTAGTCATTGATGGGTAGGACATTGTAACAGATGATTTTATGTACTATGCTTAAGTCCAACCGTAGGTGGCTTAGTTCTAGGTTGTCCAAGCCCAAAACCTCAAGTGTGGTAGTATTCTGTTGCGAGCAGAGGAGTGGAGTACTCTTCTCGTGAAATACTTCTGGACTCGCTAAAATTGTATTAATGTCTGATATACAGTGCGGATTCGAGACAGAATATTGTATTCTGTATTTTGAGTATTGGTCTAGCAAAGGTTTTGTATGCCCGAGTTAGCAATTCAGTCTTGCTCTATACATCTTGCTGGTTTCTCCCTTGACTCCTCCTGTAGAAGATTGAGTGAGCCAACGAACTGGCCAAGCCAGGCTGAATCTTTTCAATGGTTCTCTGTTGCCAAGCATATTTTTTTCATAATAAGCTGCCTTTCGTGTGCCATATGAACTAATCTTCTTTTTACAGTTCCAAGAAAATAATTTGTGAAGTTGGCCAATAATGAAACACATCATGCCGGGAGAAAAGAGACTCTTTCTCTCTCTCTTTCTCTCTCTCTTTCTCTCTCTCTCTCTCTCTGTCTGTCTGTCTTTTTGCTATTTCTTTGTAGCAAGGAAGAGAACTCTGTTCTTCCTTCTCTCTCTTCTTCCTCACTTATTTATGGAGGAGTTCAGAATGGACCATCTGAAGGCCTTTGAGGAAACACAACGTCCTCCGGACCTCTTCGGCCATGGAGATTGGGGTTGTTTCTGGTTTCTCCTGCTAGACCTCTTCTACAAGGCACAGAGTTCTCCTTGTGACAGGGAGAGCGGCGGAGACAGGCTTGGCATGGCACGCTGGCAGCAAGGCCCATGGTTTACAAAACCTAATTTCTGTTTTTGCTCGCTGTGGTTTGGGGTGATGAATGGATAAGCAAAGCGGTGGAGACAGGAGTCAAATTATGTAGCTGAGGGCGAGGGGGCGAAATAAGATTTGGAGCCTGGTTTTCCGGCCTGTAGCAAGTCTCCTTTTCTAACTTTTATGTCGTTTCTTCCTGTTTTCTTCCAAAATGCAATGTTTCAATCCCGTTCGTAGGCTAGCCTACAGATCTTTCAAGCGTGTTCACTCGTTGGAAATATCCCACCGTAGTAGATTTTTTTAAAAAAAAGAAAAAAAAATTCAAGAACCGTTGGCAGAAAATTGGCTCCAGCTGATGAAAATGGCTTTCCCATCTGCCTGTTGCTTGTGGAAGTGTGCTTTGGGTTAGTTCCCGTTTAAAAACGGGGAAGAAATTAAAACTTTGGGGGATTCCTAGCCAGGATAGAGTAGACTGTGATGTTGAACTTGGTTTCTTGACAATCACAGGGTTCTGAAAGAATAGGAGCCAAATAATAGTTAAGTCTGAGACATGAGTGAGTCAAATCTCTCTCTTATTTCACCATTTTTATGTGATGAGTGGTGGGATGCTGCCGGTTCAGACCAGTTTGCGTGAACCGGTAGTTCTAACAATCAGTTGGCCTCGCCCTATCCTATCCTATCATTTATTTCCTGCTTTGTAGCTCAGCCCAATCCCCTTCCCTCACTGTTCTACTTACTGTTGCTGACTTGGAAAGTAAGCAACTGAGCTTCTAAATACTCCATTTTCAGCGCTGCACGCAAGCGGCTTAGGCATGCGTGCGTGCGTGCTCCCCGAACCGGTTGTTAAACCAGCAGCATCCCACCACTGGGTAACAGTGTCTAGGATAGAGCTAAAGTCATCAAGAAAACAGCCATTTTCATATCTTCGGTGGACATGACAAAATAGACATGTCTTCAGAATCTTGGTGAAGGTGTCCAACGTGATTTCTGCTTCAGGTGACCTTCTTCAGCCAGAAGCATCCTTCAAGAGCTTCTAGAAACCATTGTATAGCACAACTTGAAGGTCACAGATTGAAGTCACAGATTGAAGGTCACAGATTGAAGGTCACAGATTGAATTGCAGAATGATTGAGTAAGAAGGGAGTTGGAGGTCTTCTAGTCCAGGAGACCCTATCCCATTCTAGACTCCGTGGGAGAAATCTTTTGCTCATCCATGAAATGTAAACTTGTGGGGACATTTAGAAGGTTTCCAAATCTACCTGAAGATGAGAAAGAAAACCGTATTATTAATGGAACAGATTTCCACTGCAATCCAATAATTCTTTTTTTTTTTGAGAAAATCCTAATTACTTGGCTTTGGGCTCTGATCTGCTGAGGATCAATCTTTTTGAGTCCTGATTTTTCATTTTGGTCAGCTGTTTCACCCTCGACTCAGCTTTTCGGCCATGCAGTTTGATCTTCTGAGCAGAAACATAACTCTTGACTCCCTCTGTCATCTGGGGCCCAGCCTAGTGGGCAGGCTTCCTTGCAGCGATTCATGAGAATTCTCTGATGGGAACTCCCAAGAATGTGGTTGAAGGAATGAAGAAGAAAAAACAACAACACGGTATCTAAATAAATACATAAATCCTCCCACTGTGAATTCAGTGCTGGGAAATATGGCTCTTCTTTAGCAAAGCAGAGGAGCAGAAAATAGGTATCCCATCTTCCTTCAGTGTGAATTGGCAGGAACATTTGTTGCTTGCGAAAGTTGAATCCAAGATTTGGGTTGGGGAAAGTTTTATCCAGCTGACATTCATTGTTTATTTTTTAAGCCGGTACAAGTTGGAAGGAGAGCAACTCTGAAATGAATCTCTAAGATTCCAGCAAAGGGGTCCCTCTCTTTCTCTCTCTCTCTCTATTCCCAAATTCTCATCTTGGAGACAATGATCCAGAACGAGGGTAAGGGAGGCGGTGAATGAATGACCTTGAACAGAATTGTGTGTGTCTTTTCTCAGGACAGGGACTTAATCTCGGTTAAATCCATTCTCCCTCCCACTTGAAATTCTAAGGAAAGATTCGTTCTATGTCGTTGAGCGAACCAGCGAGCAGCTGCCCATGTAGATGGTATCAGATTAAAGGATCAAAGCATATGATTTGCTCTGGCGTCTTTCAGCCTTCGAAGTGTCTTCTAGAAGCATGTTTGAGGTCCCAGATGGGTCCCCCTTCTTGTCTTGGATCACCTTCCTTTCGATGACTTTTTCAGCCCAGAAACTCATGCATCTTACATGACTTTATCAGAAGGATTTTATCATCTCTGGGATCCTTGGTGCTCTCTGAGCTTGACGGTTTTCTTGCAGATGTTTCATTACATGTGAATGTTTCCCAGTTGGGTTATGAAACATCTGCAAGAAGCCCACCAAGCTCAGAAAGCACCAAGGACCCCACAGGTCAACCTTGAGCTACAAATATTCTGTTTGATTGGGACCTATCATCTAAGTTGCCTCTTATTCATTACATTGAAGATGGCTTCTATTTTGAGAAGCACATCTTGTTCTTCTAAGACGTTTGCCACCTTCTTCTTGATGCCCACCTGAGTCTCTCCTCTATGTGCCCATTCTCTTTTTTAGAAACTTTGCTGAGAACTTACCTTTGAGCATCTTGTAATCTAGGGCTTAAATAGTCAAGTTGGCTGGGAATTTTGGGAATTGGAGCTTCTGGAGAGTGCTCAGTTTGAGAAGGCTGCTCAATGTCTTGAGGATGCCTCTGACCACAGAGGAATCCGTTTTCCCCACAGTCAGCAATTCCATTTATTTCTCCCTGATCTGGAGTTATAAATCCTTAATTCTTCAATGGGGGATTAGTCATCCGGACTGAGAGAACGCAGACAAAACATGTTTCTGATGAGTCTACAAATAGTTAGGTCATTGAAGGACTAACTCTCTAATTCAGCTAATTTCCTGGAGACATTCAGGCCATTGTCTGCGTAGACAAAGGTTTCTCTTCAACGATCTTTGGTTCAGGAGATGTTCTTGCTGGAATGTAATAGAAAATGTCAGGAAATCTGGAGGGTGTCTTCCTGGTCTCTATTTAATGACAATGTGGATGCTTCATACGAGTCCATTTTTTTTTGTTTAGGTGTCAGTAATATCGGTTACATCCGAATATAAAACAATTGCAACCAGCCTGCTTTCCATTGAGGACCTGTATAACTGTGTGACCCAGAAAGGGGGCTGAGAAAATATCTACAGACCCCTCACATCCTGGACATAAACTGTTTTAACTTCTCCCCTCAGGATGCCGCCATAGGGTATTGCATGTTACAGACAGTCATAAAGGAGAATATTTGTCGCTGAAGGTTGACATGAGGGGTTCTTGGTGTTCTCTGAGCTTGTTTGTTTTGTTGCAGATGTTTTATTACTCAACTAGGTAACATCATCAGTGCTAGTTGCTACCTTTGCTACCCTAGAGGTAGTTTTTTGCCCCATGCCATTACTCTGCTAAACACTTAACTCCCGCAGCACTATCTTATGCCCAAAGATATTTACCCATGTAGTAGGGCTGTATTGCTATTATCCTTCTCCTCCTCCTCCTCCTCCTCCTCCTCCTCCTCCTCCTCCTCCTCCTATTGGTATCTTATGATTTATCATTTGTGGTTTGTACGTTATGGTTTATGATTGTGTCTTATGACTTATGATCTATGACTGATCACTTTGTTGTTCGTATATACATTGAGAGCTTATGCACTAGAGACAAATTCCTGGTAACAAAATGTTCAGAGAACAAACCTTCACTCTCATCCTACACCCAAGTTACAGATATCTGCCACTATTGCAAATTCCTTGTGTGTCCAATCACACTTGGCCAATAAAGAATTTTATTCTATATTACATTTGTAATTCCAACATGTTCCTGTGTCTTGGGTCCTTCTAAAACAACCTCTCTTGTCTTGCTTCCGACCATTCTCCCACCTCTTGTCTATAACTGAAGAAGGTTCTCCCACCTTGGATTGAAGTCATCATCTTCATTTTAGCCATTGTGTATCTATTGGAGGACAAAGGATTCCTTTGTATGTTTCCAACCAATACAGTTTTGATCTTTCTTTCACCAATTGGGCCCGACATACTTGCTGATGTCCATCTTGTTTTTGGTCTCTTTCCTGGATGTTTTTGATCGAGTGGGAACCATTCTATGACTGCCTTGGTCTACCTGCTGTCAGTTCTTTGTCAGTATTCCAGCAATCGCCCTAATTAAATCATGAGCCTCGAGCCAAACTTCAAAAAACTTCGAAGAATTTATTAGGAGCGACATACTGGCGCGACCTGTATGAAGCCAACTCTGCCCTACATCATTTATAGTCCCCTGTGACCCTGTTTCCCCCCTCCCCCCAGGTGTGTCATAAATCAGATTCTCCAATTAAGCACCTTCACAGCCTGGGTGTCATCAATCACGTTCTCTAGTTAAGGAATTTTGCTGGCAAAAGCTCTGGTAACTTAGCTACCATCTTTTTGAGATAAGGTTGGAATGTGCTTCTGAATTCATTTGCCGTATGCTCCCTCTTTCTTGCGGCAACTTGGAAACAGGCATGAGAATGTTTTACAAGTTGACGTTCTTCTTGATATGTGATTAGCCTGTTTCCATTTCAATTCTTTTACTGTCTTGGTGGCATCGTATACTTTCATCTCTTCTCTAATCCATGTGCCTTTCTGTCTTCCCTTGTAATGCCGGGCATGTATCTTTCCATGGCTCTTTGCACACTCGTAGCTTTTGTATCAATTGTGAGGCTAGTGTCCATGATCCGCCGGCAGCCCGGACAGTGGAGATAAATCAAGCATGGGTTTCTTCAGCATCCGTTCTTCTGTCTTCTGAGATCAAGGGATCTGATATAGAGCAAGGTTTCGCTCAAGGGGATAACGGCAAAGCCCTCTTGAAAGATTCAGCTCCTCGTTTGGAGGGGAGGAATGTACAAATTCATTATTTCATCAACTCTCCGGCAGCTGTTGAGTTCCATCCCAATTCCTTGGCTCGATGCCTCAGGACTGCAGGACTCAGTCACGAAACAGAGGCCCTTGGCTTCCCTGTTCAAAGTGATGAAATGGAGATGAGTCATCTCGCATCCTTGGGAAAATACCTAGCAGCCTCCTCTCTCTTCCTCCCTCACTCCATTTTTATGATTGTTCTTTTTTTGGGTGCAGATGTCTGCTGGCCTAAATTGGGCATAATCGTGACCTATTCTCTCACTTCCCAGATCATGAAGGAATCTGTGTAATCTTGTTTCCTCGTCCGAGTCCTCCCCAGACTCCCGGACTGGTCCCCGTTCTTCCCCTGTCCAATTCCGCTGCCGTCTGCACAGGCTGTTGGCGAACCACAACGTTTTCTTTGGAAAACAGATGGGTGGCATCCCTGACTTAAATCCTAAATCATATAAGCTTTGTTGTTGTGAGTTGCGAAGTCATGCCTGACCCATCGCGACCCCATGGATGACGTTCCTCCAGGTCTTCCTCACTCCATTCACCCACCTCATTCTCTGTCGTATAAACTTAAGTCACAATAATAAAAATAATACATAAAGGGATTTCTCCCTAATTCCCAAATGGGCTAAGTGAGAATAAATAAGGGTGGGGAAGAAAGCTTTTAGTTAAAGGCACAGTAGCTCCAGAAAGTCCCGATAATGTTTTACCTGCCTGGATCAGATAAGCTAGTTGTGTAATTTCTTTCTACTAAAATATATATATATTGCAATGTCTGGTCAGTGGGAAATTAGGGGGGAAAAAACCCATTGGTTTGCCAACTCTCAAATTAACTGCAGAAAAATATATTAAATTACTTTGTTTTAAAATGCGAGTCAGGGTAGAATGGTTGTAATTCAGTGGGGCTGTGGTTAGTCCCAAAGGTGTTTTTTTCAAGAGGCAACTGGACTTTCTGGTTTTTTTCTTTGAAGATGTTTCACTTCTCATCCAAGAAGCTTCTTCAGCTCTGACTGGATGGTGGGGAAGGGAAGGATTTATCCTCCTTTCAGACAGCTGGTCATTTGCACCCTTTTAAAGGGTCATTGAGGCCACTTGGAGGTTTATCTCCAAGTATGCCTGTAGATATGGAAGATGACATTAATGTCTATGAAGATTCTCAGTCATCCAACTCATGGATGACCCAAGTTACTTTTTCAAGAGGCAACTGGACTTTCTGGTTGTTTCTCTGAAGACGTTTTGCTTCTCATCCAAGAAGCTTCTTCAGCTCTGGAAAAAAAGGAAGAACAAAGGACGTCCAGTTGCCTTTTGAAAAAGCATCTTTGGGACAACCATGACCTGGATGACTGAGAAGCTCCATCGATGACTGTGGTTATCAAAGAAATAATCTTAGTAATCTGCAAAAACACAGGTTGGTCTGAAATGGGTTCTAGTATGAAAAAGTCTTCCCTACAAAACTCTTGTCTTTGGAAGGCCTTGATCCTTGATGTCCCTCTTCTTCTCAGGGTCCAGAAGGAAAACCTGGCCATCAAGGAGAAAAAGGCAAAGCTGGACTTAAGGTATGAGTGATTCCATCTTTTTTATTCTCACAAGAATCTCTTCTGCTTTCTGTTGGGTCTCTTCCACCCTGAGTTGACAGCATGGGAACCTTGCAGTTGATAGAAATGGACGTAACTGGATTGTGGGGAGATGGAACTCAATCAACATGGAAGATCTTCTGTATACAGAGAACTAGCCTATCCAGGAGAGATCTAAACTAGCTTTTTCCTCGACATGCTAAATATTTTAAAATTGATTTGTGTTGGTTTATTGGGAGACATTTCCCAACCTTTCCAGTTTAATGGTATTGTCTTGGCCTAGACAGATGTTCAACCATGGGGACTAGCGTGGTTTCAATGGCTGATGTGTTTGCTTTTCTTCAGGGGAGCAAAGGTCATGAAGGACAACTTGGAGAGACGGGCCCACCTGGACCTACGGGCTCAAGAGGGACCCAAGGCCCCAAAGGATCGAGAGGTACCCTCGGACCTAGGGTGAGAATTAACTTTTTAATGAACTCTTGAGTTATAATCCATTAAAGCTGTTTTCTCCCCCAGTTACCTGTGTTCTACAACTAATGTTTCTGCCCTGAGTAATCTCTCACCTGTTTGGCTCTCTTCTCATCCAGTCACCCAAATGGGATCTTTTGTAAGCTCCTGGGTAGGGCTATACAGGGGTAGGCTTCAAAAATTTTGGCAATCGGTTCTCTGCCCGGTTGCTGGGTGGGTAAAGCCATGGTGGGCATGGCCTACTCAGCCTCCTGCTCCACAGCCAGGGGGTGCATTTATGTCCTCCCTGGGTTCTGTAGGTTTTCCTCGAGCCTCCGGGAGGATGAAATGGTCTCCCAGGACTCTGGAGGTTCTCTGGAAGGCAGAAGCCATTTCCAGCCTTCCCAAACTCCCAGGAGGGCTGTTTTTTGCCCTCCCCCCATGGGGTGGGTGGAGCCAGCCAGGAATGGGATTTGAGGGTTCTCCGAACTGCACAGGATCTTAGCTTGGGGTTCTCCTGAGCCCCTGTGAACCTCCAGCAGCCCAGCCCTGGGGCTATGCCATATGACTCAAGCCAAGATTTGGTTGTTCAAAGACAAAGCTTTATCGATATATTCTAATAAAATACAACGAAATGCGTTGATGTCCTTACCTATCTGAGCAGTGGAGTGATATTACTTTGACACCCCAGGCTTGGGTACCCATGTACAGTTGGTTTTCTTCTTAGGGGTCAAAGAGGACTATGTATTTTGTCCAGGAGTAGGAACAACCTGAAGTTCAACCTGAATGAGACAAGGGTTTTGAGTTTCATTACTGGGACCATCAGGAGAATGAGATACTGGTCTAGGAAAGTCCACGTCCTCTTGAGTGTTATCTCACTGTTTGTGACATGATTCTCAGACTACCCTCCTCTTCTTCTATTTTAATACTCTGTTTCCCCAAAAATAAGACCTGGTCATATTTTTTTTTGACACCCAAAAAGGCACCAGGTCTTATTTTCAGGGGAAGTCATCCACTGGTTAACCTCACTTGCACATGTCACCCCCGGCCTCCTTTTTGCTGCCAGAGGCCTTCAGGAACTTCTTCTGTGGCCGGCAAGGCTTTTCTGGAGGCATGCACAGTTGATAACAGAGCTCTGGATCGATCCAGAGCTTTGTCGTCAACTACAGAGGCCTTCAGGAAAACCTTGCTAGCCTTGCCGGCTGCAGGAAAAAATGGGCTGTCAAGGCAGGTGTCGGGGTGTACAAGTCCTGGCTACAACTGTCCAAAGGTAAGTAGTAGGGTACCTCCATCCCTCATCCCCACCTTAGCTTAATTTATCTGTTCACTCTAGAGTGGTTGGGATCTTAATGCTTATTTTGGGGGTTAGGGCTTACGTTGGGCGCCCATGTAAAAATCAAGCTATGACTTACTTTCAGGGTAGGTTGTATTTTGGGGAAAACAGGGTAAGAACTAGAGGAAAATAGCGAAGCTCTCACATACAAGTTTGGGAGAGAACAGGTGGGTCCATTCAGTTTGGAGAAGATCCTGGGAGTTTTCTCAAAGGAAGGGCTTGAGAACACAAATGCTGAGAGGCTCAACCCAGAAACTTTAAATGGTGTGAATAGATATGAACTAGAGAGAGAACGTTTTTTCCCCGTCAGCTAAAATACGGAACCAATTTTAGGAAGAGCAAGGATGGAATGGACTCTTTGTTTTTTCTTCACAGGGACCTCCTGGCCAAATGGGTATCCAAGGAGAGATGGGATTAAAAGGCTATCAGGTAATGGTTTGGGACTGTTGTAGCTACACTAGACTACCTTTTAGCAACTATGAAGTGGTCTGTGTAGTACTTATCTTATTGCCTTTTGGTAACCAGGAGCTCAGAGGGTTTTTTTGTGTGTGCTTGGGACATCTCAGCTTCTTCTCAAATGTGTGTCCCTTTTCTCCATCTCAGGAGAAAATCCCTAGAATGAGGAGTGGAGTTGGAGTAAGGGAGAGAGAGAGAGATAGGTTCCACCAGTGGTGGGATTCAGATAATTTAACAACTGGTTCTCCCGCCTAATGATTTCTTCCAACAACCAGATTGCCAAACTGCTAAGAAAGTCAACAACCGGTTCTCCCAAACTGTTGAGAACCGGCTGAATCCTATCCCTGGGTTCCACCTATCCTGGAGTCCAGGAACAAAGGTCTAAATCGGGTCCATGGTGCTGAAAGCTATTCGCCAAGGTCCATGGGCCAAAGTAGAAGTCAACAGAGGAAGGAATTTCATTGTCCTTCCCTTTCTTCTCCTCTGCAGGGACACACAGGCCCACCAGGCTCCATTGGATTTCCTGGACCTAAAGGGGAAAAGGTAAAATGGTCAGAATGGATGTTGCATGGGACAGTTCAAAAGAAGGAATTAACACGGTCCATCTTCATTGCAAAGATCTTTTGACAAGAGCCATTTCTTAGTCTACCTCCTGAGCTTGAAAATCTCTATCTTGACATCATCCAACCATTGCTATAGGGGAAGATCAGGAGTGAAGGAGGTATTACAGAACGTAGAATAATAGGGTTGGATGGGACCTTGGAGGTCCTCCAATCTAACCCACTTCTCAAGCAGGAGAACCTGTACCTGGGCAAATGGCTGTCCAGTCTCTTCTTAAAAACCTCTAGTGTTGGAGCATTCGCAACTTCTGGAGGCAAGTTGTTCCACTGATTAATTGTTCTAATTGTCAGAACGTTTCTCCTTGGTTCTAGCTTGCTTCTGTCCTTGCTTAGTTTCCATCCATTGCTTCTTGTCCTGCCTTCAGGTGCTTTGGAGAATAACTTGACTCCCTCTTCTTTGGGGCAACCCAACCACCACCACCACCTCCTCCTCCATAAATACATAAATTCCACTAATTAATTGTTCAATTCTCACTGTCAGAAATGTTCTCCTTGGTTCTAGGTTGGATCTCTCTTCGACCTAAATTATAACACAATATCTCTGTAACCTTTATGGCTGGATCATCCTCTCAATCACAAGAAAGCCAAGGGAAATCATCCAAACCATTAAAAAGTGAAAGTTCGAATATGTCAGACAAGTGATGCGACACCCAGAAAAATACGGCATCCTTCACTTAATCCTCTAAGAAAAGATTGAAGGCAAACAAAAGTCCAGGCAGAAGAAGAACGTCATGGCTTCAAAATCTCTAAGGGACTGGTTGCACTTTTTTGTGTGGCTGTTGATAAAAATAGGATCGCCAACACGATCACCAATGTGCAATGACAGATATGGCAGGAGGAGGAGAAGGAGAAGGAGAAGGAGAAGGAGAAGGAGAAGGAGAAGGAG